>VYZX01019815.1:37836-110639 GCA_013401335.1 Brachypteracias leptosomus | reverse complement strand
GAGAACATTACAGCATAATTTCCTAATACATAACTGTGCATCCCCAAAGGGTGGAACACAGATTTATATTTTCGAATGGATTGAGCTGGAAAGAAAAATCAAAGCTTTGACTCATTGAAATAAGTTAATTTTATGTTAGGTTTTGCGGAATTACTTGTGTTATTGTTCTTACATAAAACCCTCCAACTGTTTGATGCTGAAGTATTTTGACCTTTGTTCCAACTTCTTCTAGTGGATTTGTTCTGCTGTTTTGGCTTGAACCTATCTTTCCTTTAGTGAAAGGAGGCCATTTTCCTAATCTTTTATAATAAAATAATAACCAGAACTAAAAATGCTCTAGTTTTGGTCTGATCCTTGCAGAGTCTCATAGCAGCCTGATGTTCAGGTTGTCACCAGTGAGGCTCTGACCGTATACAAAAGTATGGTAGTTCTTGGTTTGTCTCCTAATTCCATTCAAAACAACAACTATTGAAATTTTTAAGCTGTCTCTAGATTTCATGGCCCCAGTTGTCTATATAGGAACTCCCTGAGGATTTCAAAGGTTTGGGGAGCCCCCATTGCAGTGTTGTGTGTGAAGGGGTAAGGGTGCCTTATCAGTCCATAGTTCCAGGTTTGGAAACTAAAAGCAAGAAAATGTGTGGCTTAATTGAATCTGGCTTTTCAGGCAAACTGCCTTGTCTGCCTGCTTTGAGTGTATATCATAGAATCCCAGAATATTATTTGTTCATATTCAACAAGAAAAACATTTCTGCACAACTCTGCTTCTCCTCTGCTGTTTGGTGTTTCACTTCTGTGCCGCGTTTGTGGCTCTGACCTGGAAGGCAGGTCTGTAAAAAGCTTTGTGTCTGGCTGCTTATATTGATTTGGAAAGCTACAGTGGGTGAGCATATTAGTAGAACTGCCCTTCTTGAAAAATGCATTTAGTGGATTTACTCTGGTTTCATCCTATCATGACCTGGTTGATTAAGCAAGTGATGCTCCAGACTCTTACCTGCAGCAGGGAGTTGTACAGTCCTTTGGCAGCACACGTCTGCACAGCCTGCACTTGCAGCCCAAGTCTGAGGGACCCTGCTGAATTTTACACTGTGGCCATGTGGTTTGGAGAGATGCTTTCCTGTTCCTGCCATTCAATAACTTTTTATATTACTTTAATCCTTTTACTTACAGAACTGTTTGCAGAAAGAAGAAATGCAAATCAGCACTGTTGATGCAGGCTGGCTCTTAATTTGAATTAATGCTTGAAAATAATGGTGTGTTTTATCTCTGCTCAACTTAACTGAACCATGTTATTTTGATTTTTTTTTTTTCCTTCCCTGCTTTCCCCAAGTGTAAAAGGTACACAAACCTTACTGGCTGGTGGTGGAGGGGATCATGTTGGAGCAGATGATTCTTGGAGTGAGGACTGCTAGCACTGCATTAACATTAAAATTTAATGGTTGACGTGCGTATGTGCACGAAGGGAATAGGCTGACTTCTTAATTTGAGATTGTGAATGCTGTTAACTTTCTTCATGTTTATGAAAATTAAACTTTAATTATGAGGCATTTGTTATGAAGTTAATTTCTTTCTCTTTGCTTTGCCTTTGTGCTCAGGTTGAGAGCTGGAAAGTGAGATTACGTAAATTGTTTAATTTAATTAGTAGTCTCATGGTAAATGTTCTGCAGAGCACTAGTGACTGACCTGTGCCCTGACATTATTGAACTATAAAGCAAATACCCATGAGAAGAAAGTATAGCAAATTACAAAATTTTCTAGTAAAAGCTGAGAATTAAACTCTCCTCTCATATAATTGTATCTATGCAAATCCTTGTGCTAATATAACTCTGAGAATATGTCACTTGAGGAGGTGAAAACCAGTTTATTTCATACTCTTTGTTGAACTGACAGGACACCCTGTGTGTTAACCCTCTTTTTTCCCCCTCTCTCCCCAAGTCCTTTCCATCCTGACCCTGTGCATGGCAGAGCTGGACCTCTGGATGCCTGGGATGAAGAGCGAGTGGTTTGCTCTATGTAGAACTGCAACGTGGGGTAACTGGAAAAAAGGGGCAATTACAGCCATTGCCCTTTCTGTGGTAGCAGCAGTTGACTTAAAGGAGCATTTCTGTGAATGGAGGGTTTGTTGTTGGTGATGATAATTTAAAACACTTCAATATAGAGTCAATTTATTACCAATTATTCTTCTTTTTTAAACATAAACTCTGTATGGAGCCTAAGAGAAATCTATACCAAGATGGAAGTTTGAGTGTGGATCCAAGTGGAATTACAATTACTTTAGGTAATTTACCTTTAGAGATCAGTTGCTAATAATTAATTTCTTTAATTTTATGAGAAGTTATTAGCAGCTTGTAAAGGAAATGTAAACTTATTTAGGTAGAGAATGCTACAGCTTTATGTGTGAATATGACCCTTAAAATGTTTCTAGTGCTGTTATGTATCTTGGAAAACCCAGCCATCTGCCACATTGATTATTATGACAGAGACCTGTGGTAATTTAATTTCCTAAGAAGATTAGACTCTAATGAATTTTCATCCATATTGAAAGCTGAATGTTAAAGAGCACACTCACCAGCATTTCATGGGCTGGATTTATTAAACACAGACTTGTTTTACTTCTCTGATGAGAGCTATTGTTTGGCATTTGGGTTTTGGTGGGTGGGTGGATTGGTTTGTTTGTGTGTCTTTGAGAATTTCCAGTACCTCAGAGCTACCTTGCTATCTCTTTCAAGGCTCCTGCCATGCTGGAGATAACAGTGCTGATGGGTAGATTAAGGAAGAACTTTATATGTCTTAATGACACATTAGATGAGAGAAAAACACAGCGACGTTGCTGCGTAATCTCTCCCAAACATTTTCACTAATCTAATTGCATATTTTTTTTTAAACTTTGAAACCTTAATCTCTGACACTTTCTGTCTCTTATCCCATTATGAAAGCATGCCATGATACAGTTTAAAAACTTTCCAGCTTCCTACAAAGTGATTTTCGAGTTGCCCCTTCTCTGGAACTATGGTTTCTAAAGACATCGCCTTTTACTTATTTACATCAACTTCTTCATTGCATCATCAAAAAGCAAAATGTGTATTATAGCTTGAAAGCAGCATACAATCCACTGATCAGAGAGTGGAATGAAATGGGGCTTTTGAACAGCTTTGCCAAGAAGGTGCAATGAGCCTTCTTAGAATTATCATTAGGTGCCAGCTTCACATTGCTCTGTATTCTTCAAAGCTGCAGGACTCTTGTTTCGTTAAAAGAATATATCTGCTTTTAAAGTAAGAGATTGTTAATTAAATGAAGTTTGCTGCCAAATATTGATAATATTTTGAAGTGCAGAGTCAGCTTAGTGTGCTATTTCTGAATCCTGAAGACCTTCTACCAAGCTGGACAGGCTCTGGTAGTGTCTTCCTGAGGCTGGCTGGGCTCGGAGCCCTGCTCCAACTGGGAGGGTGGGGGTAAATTGTTAAAGCCATTGAGTCCAGTGTGGATCTGCTGGTGCTGGAGATGACGGCTACTAGCTGCCTCCATGACCAGAAGTCAGCTAATCTCACATCAGTGCTTCTCTGAGTTGTTAATGGAAATGCTGACATTTACCTACAGGAGCTCCTGTGCCATTTGAAAACAATTGTCACATAAAAATGGTAGGGCACTTTTTGTTGTGTGTGGTGGTTTGGGTTTTTTTCTACGTGGCAAACATTTAGGTCAGCAGGTGGAACAGACATAGTACGATGTGTGTGTGTGGGCAGCATGTGCTCAAGCTGACAGTACTTATCTAGCCTAAAGCTTGAACTTGAAAACACTGTCCAATGTTGAGTACCTGAAGCTTTAAGACTGATTAATCTTGCGTGAGGGGATTGCCCTGCACCAGACTGGGAGATTAGCTTGGCTCTTTCAATGAGATTAGAAAGCCAGAGTTAACAAACCTCTCTGGAAGCAAACAGCTGAGGTAATGATTACAATTTACAATCAGAACTCTTAGGACTTCAGGGAAAATCAGGGCAGGAGGGAGGAAATATGTCTGAGGGCAGGAGCTGGCACTTGTCTGGGCAAGCTTTAACTTCCTATGGCTTATCCAATTAATCCCTGTGACTCCTTGGCTCCTCTGCCATACCTAGCAGGTGGGCTTAATGTACTCAACAGCCCATGAGCAAAGCAGAGAGAGCTCCTGGTACTGACAGTGTAGAACAGCTCCCAGCAGAGTGGGGAACTGGAGACAATATCATCTCCTCAACATGAGGCAGTTGTATAGCCTCAAACAATATGCTTCTGGAGCACACTGCACACAGACTGAATTAAAGCCCTTAAGCAAACCAGGCAGAAAATATAAATTAGCTGAGAAGGCACATATATCTGAAAAATCAATTTAAATCCTGCAGGGCCCTTGCCAGCAGGACCACACTCTCTGACTCTTCAGATCCAACAGAAATGTTCAACACAAATGTATTTTTGAGTACTAGTACTAAATAACAGACCTCTGAACCAGTGGTGTGGAGTCTGCTGAATTATCCTCTATTTCAATAAGGCACAATAGAACTGTTCATAACTGGGCAGTGTAAATGGGTGTGAGTTGATTACCACCTCAGCACCCTTGGAAATTAAGTTGTGCAAGTCTTCACATTGCATGGCAAGAGAAAATGACGTCGTTGATAATGTTTTGCATTAGCTGCTGTCTGCACCATTGCTGAAAGCACTTGTGCCTTTTGAGCAGGGTGTAATTCAAGGCATAAGGGAGAGGGATGCAGCCACTTTTCTTCTGCAGGGTGCAGTGAGGAGGGTTTGCTCCCACGTCTCTTGGCAAATGCTGCACTACAGAAATCATTGCAATAGTTGTTAATCATGGAAAATCAGACATGCCCCCAAGTGAGAGTTGAAGTGAATGCAGAGCTCACTTCATCAGATTTAAACCCTGATGTCTGTGTTTTCAAAGTTCCAGTAAATTGCTCTTTAAATTGGTATTTGTACACAGGCATAGCACCAGCTAATAACTGGAGGGAGATGGGTTGGAGGGAAGGGATTTCCAGGGCTAGCACAGGGGAACTCTCCATACCCCTCAGGCTTGTGCTGTGTGTACACTGAGCTCCCGTCAGGCTCTGTACGGGCACACACACTGCATCTTCTCTCCTTATTCAAACATGCCCAATTAGGACCTGACCTTTCTTGTTACTTTTTCACATTTCTGGGTGAGTTCAGTTATTAGACTGAGCTTTCCGAGTTTATTAGCATGCAGGGAGGAAAACTGGCACCCTAGAGCAGAGGTATCTGAAGTTGATATTGCAAAGAAGTCTTCCATTATGAAAGCAAATGGAGTAATGGAGGGAAATATACTGAGGTGACAGTTTCCATTAGAACATATTATGTGAACTAACTTCTAGCTAGAAAATTAAGGGTTTCCTTCACAAGCACTTCTGCACAAGTAGCAGTTTTGCTCAATTTCCTTACTCCTTGCAAAGGAACCTGATCTTTGTGTGTGTGGCATCCCCTTTCACACAGTAGCCATGTGAAAGATTGCCAGGTGACACTGCAGTGGTTACAGGAGCCAAGCAATCAGCAGAAGATGACACCTTCCAATGCTGTGGACAGAAAGTCTTCACCCCTACTAATGACAAAAAGGAAGAAATAAATTCCACAAGTTTCTAACAGTAAGACTTTGGGATTCTGGGGATAAAATAAAAATTTAGAGCTGCCTTAATATTGAGCTTTTCATTGGGTAGAGATAGAAAGTAAGAATATGATGAACTTCAGCAATCCACCAGGAATACTCTGAAATAAAACAAGTACTGACTTGCACTTTTCTGATTTGAACAGTATTTTGATTTCCCACTTGTATTTCACACCCACCTCCATATTAATTGCTAATATTTACTGACCCAGATACTTCAGAAAGTATCTAACAAATGTGTTCTAAAACCCCTACAATTTCTGGAGTGTTGTAGTGATTTCTTGAGCTTGATTGTTCTTCTTGAATTAAAGCAAGTAGCTTGTTATGTGAAATCTCAGCCCAAATAAAGATGATCAGAAATTTCAATACTTGATTTCAGCACCCTAGTGCCTATCCAAAGTGAGGATACACTGAGCCTGGTAGCAATGGGGAGTGGTAGGTGTCTGGAAGTGTCAAATCATATAATCATTGCTAAAGCTATTGAAAATTAAACAATTGTTGAAATAAAACATTGGCCAGAATAAAACATCTGGGCTCCTGTTTTTGAACAAAATGGCTTTGAGAACATTCAAAGACATTGGAGATAATTATTTTTGGTGAGAAGGAAACTACAGACATTTATGGAAACAGTATTTTTCAGGGTTTTTTTTTTTTTACTGGTTTGTCCTTTCTTTTGCATATTGGGATGACTTAAATGTTAAGGTTCTAAAATCAAAGCAAATGCAATTATGATAATAGTGAACACAGGCATGATGATGATGTAATATTGACACTGAGAAATGCACCTATTCCTGGAAGGCTTTCACTGCAACTTAGTAAAGTGTTCTAAATTACAAACTGTTGCAATGTGATAATCCTCCATATATGAAAGTCTTGTCCATCTTTTTATATTTTAACTGTTTAGGGGCATGGATGGGTGGATGGTGATGGATGGGAGACAACCTTTCCCTAGGCTTTGGTGGTAACTTAATCAGGGTCTGAAAACACGGACTCAAAGTTGTGTTTTCTTTTTAATATCCACCCAACATTCAGATTTCATGCCCAGCAGCATGTGCCAGCAACAAACAGCTGTAAAAGTGTCATTACATTATAAATTCAACTGTCTTTTGAAAAGCTCTTTTACTTATGGCATTTTTAAGCTGTAATTTCAAGAGAGTGGCAGTAATTCTACAATAGGATCATCCAATCTGTACAGTCTCCTTGGCCTGGCAGTGAGGGAGATGGGATTTGCTCCTTGTCTCCCCTTCTCCTTTTAATAGTGAGTAGTGCTGAGCAGCATGGGCTGAGAGGGCAGCAGCACCATTCCCAGACACCCAACACCAGCCAACACTTTGCAGGGGAGCACTACCTGCATTCTTTATACCTGGCACTCTCAAAGCATTTATTTTTAGATTTATATAATCATTTTATGCCAACCGAACAAATAAATGTTTAAACAGGCTTCATTGTCCCCTGCTGCCAGCCTGGAATGATGCCAGAATTGATCTGGAGAATTGTCTCAACATCCCACTGTGCTTAAATTGAGGGTAAAGGGTGTGCTCCTCTGAGGTGGCAAGTGGGAGAGGTAGGCAAGGGAAGGGAAGGCAGGTGGCCAGTCCCTCTGGCTCTTCTCAGTAGCCCAGTCTCTCCTCTTGTATCTTGCTCAGTTCATGGTGCCCCCTCTCTTGTCCTTCCATGAACAGCCCTGTTCAAGGGGTGGGGGGTGTTTGTATTCCCCCTACCCCCAATAGATCATGTTATATTCCTCTAGAAAAATATGGAATGTGTTCTTTGTGCTTCTAAGTACCCAAACATGAGTACAAATCATTTTATGGTTTTGGAACAGGCTGCATGAGGAAGTGGTGGAGTCACCATCCCTGGAGGTGTTCAAAAAACTTGTAGATGTGGCACTTGAGGACATGGTTTAGTGGTCATGGTGGTGTTGGGTTGACAGCTGGATTTGGTGATCTCAGAGGTCTTTTCCAGCTTTAATGATTCTGTGATTCTATGTTTACCAATTCATCTTAAAATATTCCAGGTGATCTTTTTACTATTTTTTTTTTTTTTAATGGTCACATAAATCTTTTTATGATGTTGGTTGAATTTCCAAGAAATAGTCACTGATCCAACTCAATATTGTCTGTTTTTAGTGATTCTGTCTGGCTATTTTTATGTGAAATCCAAATCTGCTTTAATCAACCTTGCAGGAACATGCATTACTAACTGAAGATTAACAAGCATAAAAATGGAGGGCTCTCACCGTATTTCTCCTCTTCCAATTAATATGTGACACACCTGGAATTACTGATGTCATTGCTGAAATAATACCTGATGCTGCCATAAAACTTGAGAAAAACCTGTGCCTTGGTTAGATGCTGTTCCTGGGAATATGTGGGTTATGGTAAAAAGCATCCCAGCTTTAATAACACTCTAAAAACTAGATGTAAACTGCAGCAATTGTACTGGTGCTTTGCTGTCTGATCTGGTAGGACAGTCAGTAGTACATATCTCCATCTGTGCTTTGCTGGCAGGGAAGGTGAGAGTTGCAGGTGCTGGTTGCAAGGGCTGGAGCTGGGGCTGTGGAGTGGAGCCCAGTCCCAGGTACAGCTCTCCCCAGTGCTTCCCCTGAGCCTTACAGAGCAATGAGCATGAGCCCATGGAGGAAGAGGCTTTATATGGGGAGACAGGATTTGAAGAGTGTTTTAATTTCCTATTTTTGACTGAATAGTTAGAATGAAGGTGAATATTTTCTTCATTTTTTTTTTTTTTTTTTCCAGGTAACTATACTTGAGGGAATTTTGACTTCTCTCTGGAATTTGGCAGAGTGTCTATTCTGCCCATAAAATAATTAAAACCCTGAACATTCTCTTTTATATTAAAAAGAAAACTAGTCCATCCCGTGGGAATAGCTCTTTCTCTTTTTTGTTTGTGCATAAATAGGCAAAACATTATG
Organism: Brachypteracias leptosomus; assembly: GCA_013401335.1. Classification (NCBI taxonomy): domain Eukaryota; kingdom Metazoa; phylum Chordata; class Aves; order Coraciiformes; family Brachypteraciidae; genus Brachypteracias; species Brachypteracias leptosomus. The sequence goes on along the minus strand of VYZX01019815.1, from coordinate 102,054 downwards.
AACAATGGCTGAGAATGATATATTTTGTTTCAAGAGATCTGGAGTGCCTACAGCTATACTTGACTTCAGCAGAAATTCTGTGTGTTCATGTCTTCTGAAAATTAGACCCTTTGTTCTTTTCCTAGAGCAATGACAATCTGTGTCTCAAAGGTAAAATCACACTGTACCATAAGCTGCAATTGTAACAATATGCTTGTGTTTTGCAAAGAAGTTTGCAAGTAGGAAAAAAAAATTGAATTTAAAAAAAATGGTTTTGATTTAGCACCTGCTTCAAGATTTTAAAATCATAAGCTTTTTTTTTTTTCCTTTTCCAGTCAGTATTCCTAAGGGGACTCTTCTCAAGCTCTTCTGTCATTATAGAGCTGGAGTGAAAAAATGAATTGCTGTTGTGTTTTAACTGTAATCAGAAAGCGTGTGAACTGCTTCATGGAGCAGAGCTGCCCCAAATGGAGATGGACAGTTCTTTCCTTTGTCAGATGCTTTTCCTTGTTCTTACTTATTATTTTAGAATAATAATAAAAAAAATCAAGCCTCATTCCAGGTCTCAGAAACATAGACACCTAAATACGTTTTGATTTATCACGTTCCACGGATTATTTTTTTTAGAAGGTTCTCAGCTTCTCTAAAAGCAAGTTACATTTCTTTAAGTGATGTTTGGAGGGGAAGAAGATGTTTTCCTCAGATGTTATGCAGTGTGTCACAATTCCATTGTCCCAGTGACCAGTGTGTCCTCTGTGCACACGTATGGGCAGCACGTCTGTTCCCAAGGGATGATTTCTTGGTAGGCAACATCCATCCTCTGAGCCCTGCTCACCTCTGAACCTCCCCTCTGGGAGCTGTTGGATGGCACGAGTGCTGCTCTCACACTGTCATGCTGGGGTGAAGCAGGTTGTGTTTGTATCATGGTTTAAATAGGTGAGGGTGAGAGGAGCAAATCAATGTGTGCTTCAAACTATCTCTTGGTTTATCCGAGGAATGCATCTCTCAGCTCCTTATCTTTGAGAACTTCTGTACTATTGACTGGGCTTTCCTGATCTGTGTGTGCCTAAAGTACAAATACCTGTTAATTAACTAGTAATTGCATCATTAAGTCACATCTGTTGTCAATCTGAGGAGATAGTGTAGGAGATTATTTGGTGTTTTTACTCATTCAAGTCTTATAAACTGTCAATTTCTAGACTGGAAGGAGAGCACCAACTGAAGCCCCCATGAAGGGCAGACCATGTAGTAAGGGAAGAACTAGATGGTGGCAAGATCTGTGGGTCTGGGAAGATCACCAAAATAAGTAGTTCTGAGGGTACCCAAGTATAATATTGGACCCACTGGCCATGTGTGATGTCTTGATCAATGTGTTGCAATTTCTCTTCAAAGAGTAGGATTCAATCATTTTAGGAACCCCTTCACACTGGTAACAAATAGTAATTACTGGTGTGAAAATAATTAGTGACATTTAGTTGAACTTTAATGGTATTCTCAATGTAAGTCTTGGTCTCTACTAGTCTTTTTTTATGGTAAATTTAATGGCTTTTTAATGGTAATCTGTAAAGTGAATGAATTGAACATTTCAGCAGAGGTCTGGTAGAATGAATGAAAATTTCAGAATAATCTGAGTGATATGTTAATTGGTTGATAGTTACATTAAACTGAATGGCAAAGTCAATGGTATTCAAAAGAATAAGCTAAAAATATTCTTCTGAATAAAAGATGGCATGTCAATTTAAGTTTTAAAGGCTTTCTAATTGAAATAATTATCTGTGTTAAATTTTACTGTCTGCTGTATTATCAAATCAAAGTAATGAACTTAATAGCAGAGAACATATTTGAAAACATCTTTGTTGGAGCTGGCTGAAAATTTTAACAACTGTTTTTGATCACAAATAGCAATTCCATAAAATAAAAAATGTTTTCAGAAAGCATGTTGATTTTTCAGCAAAGTCAAGATAATGCCATTAGAACTTCTTGCTTTCATTTTATCCATTTTGAGATCAACCAAGAAATTTTTTGGATGATTTCTTAGTTCCAGTTCAGGTTTTTCATACTGATTTGGTGCTTTGAAATGACAGGATTACCTGTGGAATACAGATTTTATGTTATGACTAAGTCTAATCTTATTAATCGAAGTAGTTCAACTCTGTGGTGGAATAACCAGTCTATCTGACTAGAACTGAAGAGTTTAATTTTTGAGTATTTTGTTGGAAAAATAAGCAAACTTCATTGCATGTTCAGCATTATTGCTTAGTAGTGTTTTCTGATGTTATTTTTTTTCATTACAATAAGTGAAAGAGATTAGATTTCATTAACTTTAAAGAAAGGAAAAAAAATTTTGTTTTTTCATACTTGTTACAGCAAATGAGTTTATTAGCAGAAAATACAAGGAAGCAAAGAACTTAAAGCAAATATTTGCCTTTTTCTGGGAGGAAAAATTATAATTGTGGTAGTAAAATTATTCACACCAGGAACCTGATTTATGTGATCATGATAGAGCTCATAATTGTGATTATTCACTGCATCACAGGGGATAAATAAAAGCAGCAAGAGGCTTTGTTGAATTGTGTAAAATATTACAAAAGGAGAAATCATTAGGAAGAGAAGTGAGATAAAGCTGTTGTCGGAGCCAGAGCAGAAGCAGCTTCCATTGTTCTTGGAGAATGACTTGCATAGAGATGACTTTACAGGTCGATCCAGGCTGCTCTATAGTGCTTCACTGATGGAATTGATAAGCAGTAAATTTAAGTAATTAAAGTTGTGAAGATCTGCAGGAGTTGCTATCTCCCAGATAGCACAGATACAACCCTTGCGTGAGGTTGTTCTGTTATTGCAGGGCAGCCCAGGAGCTTTATCACAACTGGCCTCGTAGCTGCTGCACTTTGTAGTCTAGGTACTCGGTATGTTCATATCAGTTGCCCATTAAATTTTGTCTGGAAGCTCTGACATTCCTTCTGTTTGTAGAATTAATGGGTTTTCCTTTGGTTTTGTCCATGGTGCTGCTGCTGATCAGGTTTTTGAGGAGTCTCTTTGGCCTAGACATACAGATCTCGAGGACTCATCTTTCACAAGTGGTCAGGAAATCCTAGAACAACCATAACGTGTGTTAACTTGTTTTGCTCCACTGATGGTGTTTACAACAGTTCCCAAACGCTGCAGAAACTGGGTGTTATACTCAACCCTACAGAGTCACTAATATGGCAGATAATGTGGCAGTGTCTCTGCTTATTCATTGGCATAAACAAAGCACTTTGTCAACCCAACAGGGCGGGCTGACAAAGCCTAGTATCCAGTCAGACCCAAACCCCAGGTGAAAGGCAATTTCTTTCCTCTTTAAAGTCCTTTTGTACATCTGTTGATGTTTTGAACTTGAGTTCTGTATTTTACCTGTCCCCAGTGCCTTGGAAGAGGAGCCAGGAGGGAGGGAAAGGCACCTGGGGACTTCGTTCATCTCTCTAAAGAACAAATCCTGGGGGTTGCTGCAGCTTGTTTGGGACTGTGCAACCTTTTAAGATTTGTCCCTGACCCTAAAGTTAAAAGTATCCAACTACTGCTAGTTTTAAAATGCCTAACAGTAAGTTATGAGCCTTATTCTCCTTCCTGTCTTGTGTTTGATTGCTACCATTAAAATTAAGCCAATAAGCCCATGAATTATGTCCGTGTTCTTGTTTTCAATCCATGAAGGCAGGTACATAATACGTTTTTAGCACAAAAGAAACTTCAGAGTACAACCCTTTGGTTGGGCCATCACCATTATCAGCTGAACTAACATGAACTAATGATTTTACCATTGTCTTCCTGGAGTAGAAGGTTTTTCTAGATTGCAATTAATAATAAAATCATTGGGTGTCCCAGAGTGATGAGGATGAAATCCCCCAAGTAGTAGGGAGATGTTTCACCAGCATCTCCTTTGTTGTCATTGCCTTCTTGTTTTCTTTCTTTCCTTCTATTTTGCTGGTGTTTGAAGCAACTTTTGAAGACTGTTGTGAAACTCAGTTCTGTCACTTCATGTGACATTTATTCAACTTTTCAGATCATTTCAGGTCTATGGAGCTTGTGCCTAGTGAGACTTGTATGTTTGGGCTCATCTAGCCTGTGCAGAGCAAAGCCAGTATTAAAACAAAGCTGCCAGGCTTTATTCATTTATATTGCTCTGTTGTGAACTTCAGTTGGGCAACTCTGAAAGATGATGCTTGTAAAGGGAAAAGAGCACTCAAACACCAAAAGAAAACCTGGCATTGAAACCACAAATATGTTGTGACAGTCATAAATGTCACTTGATAATTCTTTGTAGGGGCTTGAAACCAATTTTCCTTCCATTTATTCTATTTACTTACCCTCTTTCCCTGTGCCTCATCACCGCAGCATCAAACACAGAACAAAGTTAATCAGCAAGAGATTTGCCTTTTTTATGAATGAAAATGAAATGAAGAATCTTAGTAAATTTCCCTCTCTCCTAATAGTGATAATTGGTATCTAAAGTACATTAAAGCACAGTTCTGACACTGAAAGCAGCGGTTGAATTGTGCTTCTAGTTTCAAAGTGATTCTTTTTTTCCCAGCTCTTTATGTTCCTTCTTATACCAGATCAGTCCAGATTTCCATGTGTGAAATATATCCTGTCCACTGGAGCAGGGCTAGTCCAGGATTGAGGTACATAAGTCAGCTTTGCAAGGTTTAGGTTTGGACTTTGGTTGAGAACTTCTTAAACATTTCTAGTTTCTTGTCGATAGCTGGATGATCCAAAACCTAAGTGAAAGATTTTGCATACTACTGCTCTTAATGGATCCAGACTAGGCAGACACACCAGGTAATTTCTCTGGTTTTTAATCTATAAGAAAAGCAGCTTGCCCTTGATAGTAACGATCAGCTCATCGGTGTTTCAGCATCATTAGAATTGTCTTATTTGTTGTTTTAATGGCAGTGCCTGTGTTCCAGCATGGTTTAGGTTTGCCACTGGCCAGAAGAATTCAAATCTACTCACTTGGTGCCCCAAGGCATCAAAATGATCCTTGCTGTGTTGTGAATGAGCTGGACTTGGCGCTGCTGCAGTGAGGGAGATCTGGCCTCATTGGGAGTGACTGTTGGTGCACCCCCTAAGTAAGCAATCAATAGTATTGATCTGGCTGGTGAGTTGTGCTGCTCGCCCGGCGGTGGCACTTGCTGCAGAGTGCTGGGAGAGGGAACCTGCTCCCCAGGCTGCTGCTGCCTTCAATTATGGGAATTAGAAGTGACTGATGTTGAGAAAGCTGAAGAATTAGCTACTACCCAGGTTAGTGCAGCCTAATCAGGGACTAGAGATGATGCCCATACTCGCCTCTGTGGGAGCTGTCCTAGTTCTGTGAGCTCCCAGGTGGACCTGCAGCCTCTGGGATGACTGGTGGCTTTGAAACTGTTGTACCTCAAGTGTGGCAGCATGAGCTGACTTGCTCTATGACAGCTGCAGTGTTGCACAAATAAAACGGGTAATAGAAGTTGACAAACTTTCTCTGATAAACTGAATTTTCTAATAGCTTTTAGTTGCTTTAATTACTTTCCGTGGGTACAAGGAGAGCTTTAGTATAAATATTAATGTTATGAATGAAACATGAGACCCTTTTATCTCAGTAGTGTCTTCAAATTCACTTGGAGTTCCCTTCTGATAGAATGATTGATGGAATGAGTTGTTCAGGACTGGACTGACAACAAAAATTGTAGTTAATACGAAATAGCATCATTTTTAAAAGCATTTTGTTCCTGCTCTGTTGATAGCAAGAGCTGAGCGCATTTTAAATGTCTTTAAAGTCCTCTCTAGTAACAGCTGATACACAATCTCACTCGTAGACATTAGGAAAACCACATATTGGCAAAGTTTTCCTTTTTAATTTCCTCATCCTGCTTCAGAATCCACTTTCATTCCCTAAAAATGTGCTGTTTATTGCAGAGTTTTTGCTGGGTAATTGAAACAACTTCCTGATAAGAAAGTTCTAGTCATCTTTAATTCCTCTGCAAGATCAAGGAAGAAATCCTTATACTAAAATACAGTTTTGATGATTCTCTAGAACAACTGACACTTATTCTTGCTCACCTGTGCACCCAGTTTGTATCTGACAGTGTCTACCTCCTTTCACAGCTCGGGTAACAGGGTCCTGGCCAGGGCTGCAAATATTTCCCAAGCTGGTGTGAGCATTTTCTCCAAAAGGCTGTTGATATGCTGGGATTAAGCTTGGCAAATAGTGACTTGTCCCATAACTGCCTTTTCTATCCTGTCCACTGGAGCAGGACTAGCCCAGGATTGGGGTACATAAGTAACATCAATTGTTTGAAGAGAAGACAAATGTATAGGAGGGTTTTTTCAGAAGTGGTTAAGGATAAAGCTGCAATTCCTGAAGTTCCCTGCTGAGAAATCTTAGGAGACTTCAGATTTTTCTAGTATGTCTCTTAGGACATGTACTAGAGAGTGTATGTGGCTCTTCAGAAGAGGAAGAGTGTCTCAGTAGTCAAAAGTCCCAATCATGGGCTTGTTATGTCACCATGATAGTGTAGATAACTTATCTGGATGAATCCTGTTGTGGTGGAGCATGGTCTTATTCAATGGGTGGAGATCCCATGGAGCAGCATGCTGTGGGATTTGGAGAGATTCTGTATGAACAACCAGCTTCTACATCCCCCCCAGCCCCAATGAGGTTTTTTGACAATTATTTATTTTCTATGTAGAACATTTTACTTTCCCTAGGCAGAAATTTTATTCCAACAGCCCCGTTCCCAATATCAAAATCTTCCATGACATTCATTTGTATTTGACCAGGAATGATAAAAGCCTCATGCACATATTTTTCCACTGAAAACAAGAGTGGCAATATGATAATTATATTCTTAAACACTTCTGCATATGTATTAAGTCATCTGTAAATTTACTTTAAGTTTAAATACTGATGTGCACATTTGCATGTGTATGTGAATGTCCCTGAATGCTTGGGTTTTTTTGAAGAGATTTCTCTTCTATGCTAATGCAGAGCTTTGAAAAATCAATGCTTTTGAGTTAAAGCAGTATTGCTAGGAAGAATTATCATCACTGCCTTTAATGTACTCAGGAACCAAAGGTAGTATCCTTAATCAGTCATAGCAGAAAGCCTTAAATAGGGTGAGAGATATTTTATTCCACTTTAACTATTTCTTAAGTGAAAATCAAACTAAGGAACAGCTATTCAATAGAATACATAAACTTTATAGGATATGGTCTTTTTACTTGACAAATAATTTCATATACCATATGTAGTCTTACTTGACAATTTAAGTGAGTATGGCATCGTGACTGATACTTTTTACTAAACATGATGAATCTGCTTTCACTTGGCTTTCGTGGCCACGTTCATGGCCCTTACATATAGAATCATTTAGGTTGGAAAAGACCTTTAATATCATCCAGTCCAACCATAATCCTACTCTACCAAGTCCACTGTTAAACCATGTCCCTAAGCACCAGATCTACACAGCTTTTAAACATATCTACATTATAAACATATACACTTTATAAACATATATACATTACATTATTGTAAACATAAATACATTATGGATGTTTAAAGCCCCAACACAATTTTTTCAAAACTAATTTATTCAGGCTCATAATAAATACAGTATTATTATGAGTACTACAGTGTTTTGAATTTTTATGATAGATGATGTATTGCTACAGCTGCATGTAGACTTTTTTTTTAAAAAAGCCCAACACTATTTGATATTGAAACTCAGAACAACTTAAAATTGTTTCCTAAAGATGTGAAGCAGAAAACTATTTATACAGTTAAGTAGAGGTACCTGTAACTGCAGGAACAGCCTTTTTTGCCTTTAAAGGAGGGCTGTACTGGCAGGATGATAACTAATGGAATCTTGATGTCAGCCTGGTGAAAATCAGGAATGTAAAACTGAGCCTTGGTGCTGTGTTCCTTTTGAAAAGGTGTTTGCACCTCCCTTGATTCTGCATTTTCCTTACATCTTCCAGGCTTTCATTTAACAATAACTTTCTCCTCCTTCCGTGCCAGGAAGTTATCAGCTCTCCTTGGGTAAATCTGTGCTGACACATGTTAATTCAACCTTGCTGAGAACTGTCTGCTTCTAAATTGCAGTGGCAGCAAATCCATAAACTGTAGGATTTACCGAGGGTCACAGCAGTATTAAGATGCATCAGCACAGCACTTGCAAACCCTGATCCTACAAATGGCCGTGAAGCTCTGGAGAAGTGAGGTGGTTCTTCTAAGGACAGAGCTTGTGCACTAGTCCTAGAATATGAGTGTATTTATTCAGTGAGAACAAAGATCTGGTGGGAGCTGAGCTCATTGGAGCTTAATTCAGCTCCTGAACCACAGTAAAAGGCTTGGGGTCAATTTTGGAGGTGTGCAATATGTTATTTAGTACTTTGTGCAAGCATTGGTGTCTGTGGTCCTGTGTGTACTGGCTCTGGTCATGTGTAAGGTCACAAATAAGCCCATGTTAGGAACAGAAATATCCACTAGAGTCAGGTAGGAGAGCACAGAAATGAGCATAGATGATCACACAGATGAAGAAATTGCCCAAGTTGACCTCTCGGTTGTAAAGAAAACAGGTTTTTAATAGTTAGCTAATGAAGCACAGCAAAGCTCTGGTTTATTTACTACATCTCCTGGGCTGGACAAGGCTCTACATGGAGAATTAAAAAGAAGCTCCCTGCCCCTGCAGATGCCTTGAGGCAGGTCGTGAACAAATGGATAATGATCAAAGAAATGAAGCAATGAGACAACACTGGTCAGCCTGGCACAGGCACTAGCTCCAGACTCACTGGGGTTTTCTAGAGGTGATTTTGTCTGTGGCTGCTGTAGAGTCAGGCTAGGAAAGTATTAGGGAAATCCTGTATGCAGAAAGATGTACAATAGGTGGACATGTGCATATGTCTCTTTGCAGGTAGAGTTATGTAATGTGCTGTTAAAGAGAAAAAAAAAATCTATTTTTATTTCTTTTTATTGTACATTGGCTATAAAGATAATCTTTCTTGCATAGTATTTACTTATATAACAGTGGTCCTTTATCAAGCAGAAATAGAATAGGATTCTTTTCTTCCTTCATCCCTTGGCCTCAGATGAGCTTTTTCATATCCTCTAAGAGTCTGTCACAGATTTTCACCAACGATGCTGCAAAAAAGGCTAAACGTTCATAGCAAGTAACACTTGAATTTGTCCTTCATCCTCTCTGAGAGAGAAAAAAATCTTCACCTAATGCCCTCATTTGATAACCTCTGAGGAAAAAAAGAGTATTTTTTTCTCAGTGGTAATGGTCCAGCCAGGGGAATGTCATTTAGCACCAAGGGATGTCAACATCACAGAGCATTTGCTAATTTCATCAAGATTAATATAATCCTTGGCACTGGGTCCTAAATCATTGATGACAGCTCATGGCAAAATGGGAAACATCACAGGGACCAATGACACTTGCTGGAGCTTTCCCTTCAGCAACAACACTTCTGACATATTTATCTTAATTAGCAGCAGCAGGAGAAAAAGAAAGAAATAAAGACAAAGAGAAATTCAATTGAGTTTGAGCAGGATCATAATTAAGAGAGCGTTCACTGTACAATTCCAAATGTAGATTTCTGACAGAGGAAAAGAAACGCAATTCACTTAAATGAAAGGCAAAAGCTGTAATGAAGTTTAATGGAATACTTTTCATCATTTTTCCTTTTTAAAGCATCAGCTCTGAATTCCATCACTATGTAGCTCATTGAGAAAGGCTCACGTCGCTCTTCAGTAAAATCTTCCCAGCAATGGAAAAACAACAAAGTCCTGTCATTGCTGAGAGATGAAAGCTGAATCAGTCAAGTTGTTTAAGCTTGAAATGCCTTTAAAAATTCAATGGTTTGAATCAAGTAGAAAACATCCTTTTTCGAGATTATTTGATTGTTCTCACATTGTTTTCTGGGTTGTTGAATTGTCTTTACCTCCAGTACACACTGGAGTAGTGTGCTGAGTAACTCAGCAACACCTCTCTCTGTATCCCCACTTTTACTGATATGTGCTTGTGAAAGTGAAACAAACCCAAATATTTTGTTTTTATTAGTAATATGCCTGCTTTATAATCCACCAGGCTATTGCTAATACTTTATAAACATCTATCATTTTAAATTATTTAAATGAAAGCCAGGAATCCTACTGCTTCCAAGTCTTCTTATTTTGCTCTTAAGCTTCTGTGAGTTTTGCTGATAAACAAATTAGTGCTCTAGGATGAGTGAGAATTTTTACTTTGGCCATGTTAAAAACTGGGACAGCACAGAACCTGTTGGAAAGGGCAAGAAAGGTACTGGAAATGAGGGACTAGTAAAGGGCTGTCTGAGCAGTTACAAAGGAGGAGGTTCTGCACTAATTTACTGCAAAAAGTGTGTTTTGAGCCTTTATAGAGGCAAGAGTGGACAACATAAAAAATAAAATGGTTGGGAAAAGCAATTAGAAAAGGACTCCACAATAGTAACAGCTTTATAAAATGCCCTTTCACATAGAAGTTTTTGAATTACTCTGATAAATGCCTATGCAAAATTAGGTACAACTTCTTTATATAGGCACTGATGAGGATTGCTTTACAGAGCTATGTACTCAAACCCTGTATTTACATGTTACAGAGGCTCCTTGCATGTATTGCATGATAACTATGTGCCTAAAGTAGGAAAAAATCTGCACTTTATAGGAAAACTGGAAGTTAGTTGAAGGCCAACTTAGTGTGTAGCGTTGCTGCTCGTAGCAATATTTCTGTTCCCTGCCTAAGTGGATTGCTCTGGGAGGTGAGCAATATTAAAGTCATCTTTTTTCCCTGCTGTCAACAGCATCAGGTGCATTTCCCCCTTATTGACAAGTATCTAATAAGCTCAGATCTCCTCGCTTTCATCTTTTGGAGATACTGTACTTATACTGAAGGCCATTTGGTCTTGCAGATAGATTTCCTCTTCTGTTATGGATGTGGGAAGCGTAATACCCCAACCAGCTTCACCTTGGAAGGCAGATATTCATTATTACAATTCGCCTGACACAAGAGCAGCTGCTTGCTGCAGAACCAGGTATAAATCTCAGATTTATACATGTAGCAATAATCTTTATGAAAACCCAACTTTCCCTGAGTACATCTGAGAGTTACATGTTTAACAATGTAAGGTAACTGTTATTGATAACGGAACTGTGAATATTAAAAATACCTCACAAAACAGAGCACAAAAAATCCAGGAAAAAACCCAACAACAAGGCCAAAGCTTGCAGAGTATTTGATTGCAGTGCTCTGTACTGGCAGCTGGTCTTCATCTCTTTCAGTTTGTGTGAGCAATGGAGAAGCTTCTGGCTCAACCTGTTCTGAATTCTGCTTGAATTGAGGGGACTATTTTGGGTGTTGGATTCAAGATTTGAGTAGTTGTAACACCCTAACTGGTGGGTTCATTTGGTGGGTGTGAACAGACAAACATTTTGAGCAAGCAGCTCAGTCTCCCATAGTGAAAACAAGTTGTATTTTAGCTACCTTGCTAAAAATGTATTTTTGTGGGTAATCCAGCCAGTCTGTACCATGACTCAGTCCCTCTTGAGAAGTGCAGCACTGGAGAGCATGCTGTGGCTGTGGCTGAAGCCAGGGTGCTCCTGCACTAAGGCAGCTGACCTGTTCTGGAGAACTCTCACTTCTTGCTAGTGAGAGTGTCAATAGGTGATTGGGTGTCACAAACACTAATTAAAAATCCGGCTTTCAACCCTTTCTGGAACTTCAGTCCCTTCCAACCTGAGTTGTTCTGTGAACCGACACACTTAAATCACACAGCTGCAGTCCAGCAAAATAGATGGTCTCATTGTGAGGAAATGCTGAGCAGGCTGGTGTCCTTGCTAAGGCTGAAGGAGCTTCAGAGCACTTGACACAGCACTGGCCCAGGCTGCCCAGGGAGGTTGTGGAGTCTCCTTCTCTGGAGACGTTTAAAGCCTGCCTGGACGTGTTGCTGTGTGACCTGCTCTGGGTGATCCTGCTCTGGCGGGGGGATCAGACTAGAGGATCTTTCGAGGTCCCTTCCAATCCCTGACATTGTGTGATTCAGTGCCTTGAGAAAGCCCCGTGGGTCACGGCGTGTGGAGAGGCCACGTCCTGCCCGGCTGCTTTGCTCCGGTGCAGTTTCCAGGATCATTTGCAGATCCTGGAGGTGACCCCTCTGCAGAGCGTGTCCCTGCTGCAGGTGCCGTGGCTTTGGTGCATTCCTGGTGTGCTGGACCCGCTCTGCAGGTTGGGAGAGTAGTTCTGTACCCCCACAGCAATGCAAGGGGTGCCTTTGATCTGCTTCTTTGGATTATATTAGAATTAAATACTTAGAAAATGATCTAGCTTTGCTTGGGCGTATAACTGTTGTTAGAAATACCAGACAGATGTGAAAGGAAAGGGTGGATGTTTGTGTGTGTTCTTCCTGAATTACTTTAGTTTCCCCAATGTGACATTTCTTTGGAGTTTCATTAGAGAATTGTCTTTCCTTCTTTATTACGCTGGGGATTAATGTTCTCCTGCCATTTACCCAAGTGACTTTATTTTGATATGTGTCAGTTTGAGATTAACATACAAAAAAAATTTCTGCCATCTAGCAATTAGTCACTAGAAAAAATTAAACCCTTCAAGACATGTAACAGGACTTAAATTTTTCAGTGTCTTTATCTCAATCTTAGGCTAGAATAAGCTCACATAACCTAATAGCTATGATTATAATCTATTTCTTTACTAGAATGTGCTCCCATTAGTCACTGTAATTTTCTTTCTGCTCTGTTTCTCAAATTGGGCTCTTTTTTTCCTTGTTGTGCAATATCTGATTTTAGTTAAACACCTGCTCAGTACTTTATCAGTAAAATTAGTTTTCCTATAAAATGGTAATAAGGTCTTTAAGCCAAGTTCTGCAAACATCTAAAAGACGACAACAGTTTTTATTTTTTTTGATGTTTACAGTGAACTATGCAATGAAATATTTGCTCTCCCTTTTGAACAACTTGTGTTTTGGTTTCCTGTATTTGATACAATAACTGACAATTTAGATTTCTTTGCATGAAGATACTTCCCCACACACACTCTAATCCAGAAGTAGTTACTGGCCTGGAGGAATGAGAAATAACCCATGTGGCCCAAAAACAATTAGAAAGAGCCTTTAAATTGAGAAAGTTTCTGATTACAAATATTTTGCAAAGAATTTTAATTTTTGAGAGACACAGTGAAGCAACAAAACTCTTCTTATGTATTAAAAACTCAGAATTCAGAAGGCCACAATTCCCTGGTTTACAGTCCAGGGATGGGCTGGCTAAAGCTGGGCTCTCCAAAAACCTATTGGGCAGTTGCTTTAATAAAACTGAATTAATGACTTAGATGTTCTGATTTTTGGTGCACCTGATGAGGTCATCCTAACTCATTACTTATCACGATGTGTTTGATTTAGTGCAGTTGGATCTCTTTAAATGTAGTGTCAGACACAGATGATCCTATTTCTTAACTGACCCCCTTCACAATGATTCGAGCTGGTACTGTTGAGGTACTGAAGCATTTACTGCTTGTTCCCTACAGATGGACCTCACTCCTTAGTAGACTCACTCAATCTGGAACTGCAACAGTTTTTATTACCTTTTCCAATATAAAATCTGACACGACTGGTAATGATTCAAACCAGTCTCCTCTGTTATTACATTAACATCTCAATTTACTGTGTGTTATTGCACTCTCTAGCAGTTTTCTTATTTCTGAAACTACTGTGGTTTATTTCTTATCTCTTTATTCCAGTTTTATTTTGTTTTAATGAGTAGTGTGATACTTGATGTAATTTCCTTATGAAACTTCAATATTTCTAATTACCAAATTATTACAGTGTTTCAAGAAGAACAAAAAATGGTTGCCACATTTCAGTGTGATTTACTGAGAGATCTAATGAGAAACTTGAGTGCTTTCACACTCCCTAAGACTCTAATTTAGGAAAATATTGGAAGCAGTGTAGAACTACATGACGTAGTTCTTGGCAGTTGTGGGTCCACTAACTAATCCTGACCCCACTTAAACCACTTTGGTTTGTCTCCCTTCATGACAGACACTTGAGGGTTTCTTCTGTAAAGCACTTGAGGCTCCGAGCTGGAATTGCTGTGGAAGAGTAGCTGCTTAATGCCACGGGAATATTTGGAATTAGGGACTTGCTATGGAATTAGTTAAATGTGAGATAAGGAGTGTCATGCCACCTGTATGATCACAAATTAATATTGACAAGTTAATAGGTACCAGTGATCTGCTGGAGGCTCCACACTACAGCTTTCTCTGTCTCTGAGAGAACAGTGTGCAATATGGGGTGTGGGTAACTTTGTAAAGAGACCATTGCTCTTGATGACATCTGGTGGCTCTACCTTGGATGAGTTGATCTGTACTGCCTCATTATTCTGTAGTTTTCCAGAAAAAAAAGTACAATATTATTTAAGGGAGAGAAGGAGGGAGAGAAATTATCCTGGCTTTAGAAATGTGGGTTGTGTGCTAGTGAAGGGGGGACATGAGCCAAGTCTTTGGGCTGCTGTCTCCAGAGATGCCCCTCAAGCACTGTGTTTAGGGGCTCAGGTGGAAATTAAAGGTACTGTGGATCCTGTACTGGTCCTTTACACAGAGGTGGATTTTTTTCCTCTGGCGTGGAAAGGCTGCTACAAACATTTTATTCAGCTTCTGGTCTCTTCATGCCTCATAGGTACTCCACGGGGAGCCTCGTGTGCTGCCTGCTCTGAGAAGTGGAAGGGTTTGTGCATATATTCAGTTAATTCTGAAATCTCAGATGTCATCTCCTCAGCCCATTTCCATAATTACTTATGTGGAACCAAATCTTATGTGCAGCCATGATGGAAATGGGAAAAAACGTAAAAGTTAAAAGATAGCAAAAGAAAAAATATTTTTAAAATCCCAGCATAGTCCCTGCCCTCCCAAACTGTGGGCCTGACCCCTGCTTGTGGGAACCTCTGCAAAGATCTTAGTTCTGTGTCTTTTTTGCCTCATTCCAGAAGTCAGGATTTCAACTTGTATAAGAGGATGCATTTTCCAACATACTCTGGCTAGCTGTGGTCTTCACAGCATTCTTGACTTATTTATCTGTAGTTCTGAGAATCTCCTGACCCATACCCCCTCCACCCCCTCCCCGCCTCAGTCAGGTTATTGGATTTATGTGGGGTTTTTTTATTTATAAGAGATGCTTTCCTGGTTTTTAATATTTAAGTAGTCATTCTCAGCTTTCTGAAATTGTTCCACCGTCCCCCTTCCCCCCCAGTTCATTTATCCTTCTCATGGAGGCTGAACTCTCATATCTCTTGTGTTTTGTAGCAAATTTCCCAGAAAGCTCCATGACTAACCCCAGTCCTACCAGTGTGTTTATTGCTTTGGTGTCTGGTGGCAACTGTACAGCAGATTCCTGATTTTCAAAGGAAACTTGCTGACAATATCTGCTCATCCTCTGCTTTCTTTCATTTCAGGATGCTTTGGGATTTTGATTTCATTCAAGAGGCACTTATTAGCCATAGTCCAGTCCTATTGCTCTGAGAACCAAACTATTTTTTTCTTGTTGATAGGCTTAGTAGTACATAGCAAGTGTCTTAATTTTAGCCTCTCTTTGAAGTCATTAAAGTAACAGAAATTAATTATCATATGTGCATAAAATTGCCTTAACCAAATTGCTTTTCTTTCTGGGAAGATTACTGAGCAGATTTCATTCTATTACTGTCATTGTACTATAAGGGCAAATGTCTCTATTGTGTTATCTCACCTAAACTTAGGAGTCTATAGTCTTGTTTTATTAAGTATCTCACACATATTTTTAGTTTCCTCCAGCTCTGGCTTCCTTCATATCAAGTGCAGGGAGTGAAGAAAATATTTCTAAGCCTGTAATGTTCATCTTTCTATGACATGCCTGGTTGTGATATATTAATTATTTTCAAATAACATTCATTAAAACTTTGCTCGTCCTGTCAAGATTTTAAAATCAATGTCAGAACATGAAAGCCTTTGTTTCAAATTCTCTTTCTGATTATCTTCTCTCTAATTGTCTTTTGCTGCTTTCCAGTCAAGTTGTAATTTCCTTATGTGGCTATATGAGGCTGGCTGTTTTTATTTTATTTTTTTTAGTTCTGTCTGGCTATGCATTTCTGGCCTACTAATGTCTAATTCTCATTAATTCTCATCACCTACTTAGTTCTGTGCAGAATGAAGATGCTAAGATGTGCCCATGGAAATGTCAGGGTCAAGGTGTGCTTTGCTTTTGGAGAGGTGCTCGGTTCTTGCACAAACACGAGCTCGACAGAGGCAGGTCAAGATGGATTTTCAAGGTTCCATATTTCAGAGTCACCAACTGATGTACATTGCTGTGATCTGTAGAGAGACAGTCTCCCCAGTTTTGAGCAATCTTTATGATAGACCATCTTTAATTTTGTTATTTTTGAATTCTATATGTAATTCTAGATGTTCTTACTATTTTCAACTATAAAACCCAGGAAAGTTCAGCTCCCTGTTGAAGTGGAGCAAGTGTATGAAACTAGTTAACTGTGAAGATACCAAGACATAGTTTAGATATATTAAAACTTTCTCATGTCTGTACTGACAAGAATTTGATCACCCAGTGCCATTTAGCAGAATGTCTCCCATCTTTTTAGGTTATGTTAATAGTCTGCAGACATTAAAAATTACTGCACGTTTTGATGGGGAAAAAACAACCCAAAAACTCTTAAACCTCAAAGAAAACCCTCCAAATGAAAACCATAACATGCAAATAAGTCCCTCCTCAATATATTGATAAAAATAAGATTCATAGATACATCTGATAAGTTTAATTCTATTAATTATCAGCATGCTTTGTATTATTGTAAGGGAAGAAAAGCAGAAGCACCCACAGAGCTGTGTGGTGCTGTCTCAGATAAATCATCTTTCTTCAAAAAGCTTGTTCTTAATACAGTGTCTCCTACTCATGGCTGGTAGATGGTGGTGTAGACATCCCTGCTCATGTTTACCTGCATGCCAACATCTCTCTGGAGTTCATTAGCTAATAGCAGGCAAGCAGACCAAGGCACAGTTTGAGTATAAAGCCAGCAGAGAACTGAGCAGGTGCTTGGATCCCTTTGCCACCTGGTAGTGGTGAATGTACCTTTCTTATCCCTCAAGGAATGCTGAGTTTCATCTCCCCTTACAGTATTTTGCCCGCTGGAGAAAACCACCAGTGATTGAACAGAATGCTTGAAAACAAAACAAGATCACTGCCACATCTGGAAGTGTTCTAAGGATATTTGTAAAGACAGAGAGAATCTACCATAATGTAGTTAATGCACAAGTAAACTGGGAGAAGAGGCTGTGTCAGAAAATGAATTAAATCTTTATTGTTGGCAAATATTGGCTTCATCAAGTACAGTGCAGGATGCAACATCTCCTAGGCAGGCTTTTTTTTAAAATACTTTCCTCAACAAGAGCAGGAGCTATTGTATTCTCCAATACATCAAATATATGTTTGCCAGTGGACTTTATTAACTTATTAAATCAGCAAGATGAAATAGCCACTTTGTTCTATTTAATTTAAAACAATAAAACTAAATAATAAAATTGTGGCTTCATAATGTAGTCTCGTGTTAGATAAGGAAGTCTTTTATTCAATATTAGAATTTCTTTCAGTAGTACTGTAGTTTTGTTTACATCCATATGTTTAAATATGTGCCACTACATAAGGGTCTGTATGTTTGATGGTGTTTGCCATAGAACTGGTGTGAAAAACTTATGCTGATGCAACTAATAAGGTTATGAATTTAAATGCACACGAGTCTAGAAACTGAAATTTATTTAAAACAACAACAAGCACATTTCTCCCCCCCCCCGACCTCTTCTGCATGTTTCATGTGTGGAGTTGAGTATGATAACATTGATGAGAACATCAAGTTTTTATATTCATAGATTCATACAGCTTAAAGCCTTTCCTGCTCTCTTCTGTGCTACAGCCATAGACTTTTTCTAGGCAATTTCTGTGTTAGGCTAATATTGCCCATACTGGGGAAACGTAAATTTATGAATATAAGCTCATAAATTTGATATAATACTGAGTAGCCTATTGAGCCTGTCACCATAAAGTATTGTTGAAAACAGAATGTAAAGAATGGGATGTCAGTAGGAGTGACAGATTTTGAAGCTGAGGGTTTAAAAATCTGTCTTCTAACTAAGTCAGTAAGCAGGTTATTTCATAGTTGTCCACGAGAGAATTTCTTGCACCTAGGTAATAATTCTCATTTTTTGAATTCATGTTAAAGCCAACAGGAGCTTGGGGTGCCTCTTGCCATGTCAAGGAAGCACTCAGCCTTTCAGGGGCAATTCTGAGCTCAGACTCTTGGGCTGTAAATAAGGAGGAACTTGTCAAATGCTTCATTTTAAAGTGTGAGTGTGTTTGTTATTTTCAACTCTGCGACAGATTTAGAATTGCAATTTTTTGAACTGGCATAAGCCTTTTAGATCACCATCAGTAACGGTGTCAGTTGGAACTGTGAGTTCAATGTCTTCTGTCAATTTGTGAAACAACTGCTAGTTATAATATTTCTATGTTGTTTTAGTTGTTTGGTTTTGCATTGGTTATAAATGCCCTGAAAACACACATGCTTTGGTTTTCCTAGAGAATTTTTTTCTTAATAAACTTCTCTGCTGAGCATGGATAGAGGAAACACAATAGTTACGGTACAAGTTACATCTGCATTTCCTACACTCATCTGCAATAGATAGAAACACAGTTCTTGGATTCCATCCTACCAGTTTTTGAGCTCAAAATCATAATAATCATCAATATCATATCAATAATCATAATGGTCTACACTAAAGCCTGAACAAATGGGGAGCAATTTTTATCCACAATCTGATTTTTTTGAGGGTGCATTTCCAGCTTTTAGATCCCTGCTCATGTTTTACTTAACCCACCTGTTTTTCTGCCTCTGCATGTAGAGAAGGCTGAAGTGGATACAAATATTCCCAAGTTCAAAGTTCCTTGTAAGAGTGTGAACACACAGGTGCATTGTAGCTTTAGTTGTTCTTTCCAGTAAATATATTTCTGATCATTCTTTAATACTGCTTTTGATGCAGTAGTTTTTCATAAAGGCTGCTGGAGCTGAACTCCCTGTGTGCTGTAAAACCTGCACATGAGCCTTCTGCAAAGTTTATGGAAATGCAGCTTTGGGTGTGAGGTACCATTGCTCTGAAATAGCTGTATTATTTTACCTTACACAAAAGCATGAGCAGCTCGGAGTTAGCTCTGCCATCAAAAGCCATGGAAAGGATTTTCTACTGGTATGTGGCTAATCAAAATATAAAATACAGAATACTGAAAAGGTCACCATGGCAAACAGCTGTATTATATTTCACTGAATATATTAAGCATTTCATTTCTAATGTCTCATTCCAAAGACAAAGATTTTAATGAAACTGGAAAATGGCAGCAAGCTTCCTTTTTTTAATCTGGCTGCATGTTGCAAAGCAGTTTAAAGTCAGGTTGTCATTATGCATTGGGATCTTTCAGGCCACATAAAGTCCTACTGGAGCTGGCCATGGCTTTGCTGACATGGATGTGCACAGCTCCTCTAAGGAAGGAGGATCTGAATATGAGCCCTGCCTTGCCCACGGTTGGTTGTGTACCCAAAAGATTAGGTTAGAATTGCTTGTTGGTAGAAATTACATGAATAAAGGCTGTGTAGTGTACAATACCAGCATATTACACGTGCAGTGTAGCCTGTCTTTTTTCCTGAGAATTGGTAGAGATTTGATGATGAGATGTCACATTTAAATTAAAACCAAAAAAAATCATAAGAGCAGCAAATATGTTTTGTTTTATTGCTGTATCTGTAGCCTTGGGTTATAGATTAGTGAATAGAAAGAAATCTGGTGAGGATAAATGTGAAGTCTCTGCTAGTCCATTTAAAAATACAAACCTACAGTACACAGTTTCTTTGGAAGATCCAGCTGATGTGGAAGTGGAATATTACATTTGTCAGTGTCTGTCAGACCTTTAATTGGATAATTTGTGGGTGAGCAGGGATTGTTTTTGAGGAGTGGTTTGACATTTTCTACTGGATGTGCCTCTGAGAGCCCCCCCTTCAATTATGCCGGAGACTTGATTTTTGTTTTGAGTAGTTGTGATTAAGAGTTAGGTCTATAGTGACTATAGATTATTCACGAATCAGCCTTTCACTTCTGATAGGAAATTGTGCCACCATCTCAAATCTTATAGCAAGTATTTCACACCTCCAGTCCTACTGGGACAAATAAAAGAAGCAAATACTTATTTTTCTTCTAAATCAGAAAGCAGTGGTGCTGCTGGGGAAGACAAGGTAATGACATGTGCTCTGTGCAGTTTGTCATGGCCAAAGCTCCAGGGATCCAGGTTCTGCTCACTGGGCAAAACCATCCAGCAGTGGGTACGCCTGTAATTGTAAAGAACAAGGGATCATTGCCAAGAGAGTTGAGTGTTTCACAAGGTCTCTGTAGGTAGGTGTGCTGGAATTACAACAAGCAGAGAGCAACATATATTTTAGCTTGAGTATTGCTGACCAGGGAATTTGGGGACCAAAGATTCTTGTCCTGAGTTACCTTCAGGAGAAGCTGCTTTCCACTGCCTGCAGTGAGCCCAGGCGTGTTAGCACCTCCAGGCTAAGGTTAGCTTTTGTTGGAGTCCTCCAAAGTGTCCCAACTAGAGCTGTATACTCACAATCCTCGGTCCTTTAAAAATAAATAAACCCCAGAGAAGCCATGCTGCAGTTCATTATGTGTACAGAAAATTCCCCTTATGTTTTTTTGTCTGGATATGGGTCTCCTGGGGACTGTAATGGTGTAAGGACAGTGTTCTTTGGTTTTATTTTTCTGTTGTAAACTCTGGAGTAGTTATCTCTGTACATTGTTATACAGCTGGTTTATTTAACTGATGTTTGGAGCAGGAGAAAGCAGGTGTGCTAACATAGGTAGGATTATACATTGAATATTGCAGATAGGCCAGTGTTCTGAAAGTTGCCTCTTTGTGAGATTTGATGGGCCAAAACAGTCCAACCAAGCTTGAGGAGCTTCTGTGTAGAAGAGCTAGTTAGGGACTAAGAGAACAATCTGTTTGGTGTGGTGTGGATATGGGCTTTTATTAATTGTTCAGAGTGTATTTTGTCACTGCTTTCCTGGACAATTATAAGGTTTTTTTGACTCTCATGATTTTTGAGAGATTTACTCATGCTATTGGAGTAAAGAGGATGTCTGCTTTCAGGTTTTCCATTTTAAATTATGCTTCCTTCCTGCCTCCCCTTCACCTTCTCCATCCCCAGTCACCACCAAAAGACCAGTCTTGAAAATGTGTCCCAAACCCAACTGTAAGTTAAAAGCTGGAGGCCTGGAGGAGAAAAAAACCACAATTAACCCCCAACAAAACAGAAAACACACAAATAAAAACCCTCAAGGTTTCTGGAGATAATACTGCCACAATTTTGTGATTTGGGGAATTTTAGCAAAGTATATAAAATGTGGCTGAAAATAGTAATTTGAGAAAAGCCTTATTTTGTGTTGTGTTTAAGATACCCACTTATTTCAGTGATTTTTCTTCAAGTGAATGGTCTTTTGATGAATTATTGCACCTTCTCTATGTGAGCCGAGGTTCGCTGTGTTGTTCTGCTTTACCATCC
The DNA here is from genome assembly GCA_013401335.1 of Brachypteracias leptosomus. Lineage (NCBI taxonomy): Eukaryota > Metazoa > Chordata > Aves > Coraciiformes > Brachypteraciidae > Brachypteracias > Brachypteracias leptosomus. Next base: position 80,399 of record VYZX01019815.1, on the reverse strand, counting down.
CCTGTGTCTGACCAGTTCCCTTGACATTTCTATAATGAACCTGTTTTCCTCGAATACTTATCCAGGGAATGCACATCCTAAGTTGATAGGGTGAGAAATGAATGTTTGTTTTTCCTGCTCAGCTGTTAAGCTGTGTATATTTACATGTGCAGGTATGTGGCTGTACTTTGTGGGGTTCTCTCAGGCATCTCTTTATGTGGGCTGGCATCATTGTCAAGTGTATCCTTCCATTTTATTTGCATTCTTACTCTGTTCTAGGTAGATGAAGTCAGATATTCTACTTTAAATTAGTAATAGTTTAAGATCCAAACTCATATTTCCTCATTATCTGTCTTATCCAGGTTACTGATCTTTCTATTTTCATTACAAGGTCCAAGAATTTAGCAATTAACATTGCAAAAGGGATAGAACTGAGGAGAAGGGAGAAAAGATACATTTATATTGAAATTATTAACCTATTACTTTAGAAAAGAATGTTTGTATGCATTTGGATTAAATATATATTTACAGGAAACGAGAAAAAATTAGCACCACAGAGTAATTTTAATGCCTTTGGTAGGAGAATTTTGTCAAGTTTCTTGAAAGTTTTAGGAGACATTTAAAAAAACTCTTTAAATTTCACATGAACAAGCAACTCATTACCACGCAAACTTGTATGAATTACATTAAGTAGATATGCTCCTTAAATAGAATTAAATATTCTTTTCCATTATGTCAACAATGAATTGTGTAAGTCCCTTTAATTGCAATAGATGATGTTCAGCCAGTAAGTGAAGATCTGCTCTGTGGAATATTAGGATAGATGCACTATTGCCTTGATCCTGCCTCCTGCTTTGTGTGGGTTGAGTTAAAGTTGTCTCTGTTCAGAGATTTTGATGTTCACTTAATATATTAATTTGTACATTTGAGGGCTAAGATTGTTCATCTTTTCTGCTATACTGCAGGCTGTTGTTTACTTGCTTTGGTACTAAACAGTAACCATGCAAGTGTAACGAATGTATTGATTAATCATTTCAGTGTAAATTATTTATATTCCAAATTAAGTGGCTTGAAAAAGAGCTGAGAACCAATTTTTTTTATTTTAAATTTTTTTAAATTATTCCTCTTGCCAGAGCCTGAGCTGTTGGGACTTGTTCATCCTACAAATCCACCAGGCACCTACTTCCTTCAGCCTGGTTCCTAACCAGAGAAGTCAAACATCCCTAATAAAAGCAGCAATAGCATCTAGATCCAAGATTTACGTGTTATAAAAGTTAGTTCCCTTATAATATCTCTGAAGGAGAAGACCACAGGATAACACAAGAGGAGGATGGAATTTTTTTTCTTCCTTCCTTCCCATTTTGGAAGAAGCACACATTTAAAGCCCATCACCTCAGGGTGTTAGCAACTTCCAAAAGGTCTGAAGGCTCAATAAAAATATTCCCCTGCAGATTGGAGGAGTATTTGGGCATTCAGCATTACAGTTCAGAGCCCATTAGGTAACTCTTTCACCTGCAGGTAGTCACTCCAAGTGATCTCTGAAGCCTTTTCAGATTCTCCTGGAACACTCTCCTACTACAACTGATAGTAATGAGCACTTCCAGAGTGCTTTTTGTCAGTGACCTCTAAGTGCTTTGCAGGGGAAATCAGGAGCATGATGTGCACTTTAGCTGGGGAAATTGAGGCACAGAAGAGAAAAGTGGCTATTAAAAGAGCCAGGAGTAAGACCCAGGATTCTTGACTTTCTGCATTGGGCTTTTTTTGAACTTTGCCAGGCAGATAGACTCTAAACTAGTGCTAGATCCACAACATCTTCTCAAGCCTCTTACGTCAGCACCCAGTGTGATGGATATCAGAACTGGATGTTGCATCATCTCAAGTCTATTTGTCAGGGACTGTTAAGTCTTGGTGCATAACAAAGGCAGATGAGACAGTGGATTCCTTAGAAAACAGATTCACCCAACAAAATGTTTCTCTACAATAGCAAAGAGCAGGTTTTAGTTCTGCCAAAATCTTTGCAACCAAATGGACAAAATTTGTTTGTAGCCTGGCAGCTGATACACATTATTCTCAGGTTCCCTGCTAAACTATTAAAATTAATCAGGTGGCAAACTTTCATTATGCCAGTTCTAATAAACAAGAAATTCAGGCTCCTAGCACTGGAAACATCAGTAAATAGAGCAGTACAATGAAGTGTCTGAGGAAGCTCTCCAAAAGCTAGTCAAATCAAATTAAACTGCACATACACCAAACTACTTATTCTGGTGTTGAATCTTTCATACAAAAGTATCACAACCTATTATATGCTAGATAATAAAATGCAAATGCCACCAGCTTGAGGGTGAGACTTTGCTGTGTACCCCTTTGGGCAGTTCCATTAGTGTTGATGGTGTTGTGGGAATCAGCATCTCTAGGTGAATTCTAAGGAGGCTTGGCTCAGAGAACTTGCTTTTCTTGTTAAAGACGACTAGCTGAGACTGTTTTGCTTAGGAATAGACTGTGACTTGACATGATGTCTGGGAAGAGTCAGAAAAATGCAAGAAAAATTAACCAGGCAGCAAGAAGAAATGCATCCAGGGCAATGTTTAAGAATAATAGAGTTAAGGTGTAGTGGTCACAAGCTTCTCAGGTCAAATAGACCTGGAATAAGGATAGAAAAGCTGAAACTGGCAGTGAGGAGCTGTTAGGATCAAAGAATTTGCAGTACAAGCTACATGCAGCATTTTCAGATTAGTGAACTAATCAACTACTGAAGCCCTGATTAGTTTAGCACCAGTGAATGGAAGAGAATGAATCAGGAGCATGAAGCTGCTGAGAGAGCTTGAGGTAGTGTTTATTCTAAATACCTGAAAGTTTATGGGAACCACTTGGAAAAATGTGACTGTATCTCCAAAGCAAGAGAAAGAATAAGTTGTGGTTTCTAAAGGAACGTAGGAAGCTAAGCAGCATTTTCTGTTGGTTATTTCCTTGGGCTTTTCTGAAATTTCCAGAGAAAAACCTCCTCAGGTTTGTGGGATCCCTGGATTTAACCAGAAAGCCCAAGAAAGAAAAGCAGCCTGAGGGAGATGCTCCAAAAGAAGCGCTCCCTGCGTGCAGAGCCAAGCTGGGCAGCTGCCTTTGGAGGAAGCCTGTGAGAGGCTGGGTAGTTCCTGTGCTGGCTGCTGCTCACACAGGGGAGGTCAGGAAAGTGGTTTGGTTGATTTTTTTTCCTGTCTGAGCCTGGCAGTCCTTTTTCCAAAGGTGGCAGACAGCAGCAATGCCTTTGTTTCTGGCACGCCTGTGAGGAACCTCATCTGTGTATGTGTGAGGGAGCCAATAGCCACATGGTGGATTGGAGCAGCCCTGGCACCATCACCAGATCCGAAACAAGAGATCTGCAACACAGCACTGGAGAGATTTGTTCGCTAAACTGGGATTAGGCTCAACAGCTGCAAAGTCTTTGTGGTTGGCACTTGGGGAATAACAACTTGCTGCAGATGAGGGCTCTCACCTGGCAAATTAATTTCCACTTTTAAATTGATCCACCCTGAGAACTGCCTGACTCTGGCTGCTGCACAGACCCCAGCACTGCAAGTGAGTAGATACTGCTGGTTGTGCACTGTTTGGAAATAATGCAGAAACTGCTTTATTGTTATTTAATGACTGATGCATTAGAAGGATGCATTTTTTCTCTCTCTCAGCACATGAATGTTTGTTTGATTATGCTCCTCCCTCAACATGAGCATTGATGGAAGGTGGTGATTACATTGGTCATCTCTGCTCTCACCCCTTCTGTTGCCTCTGCCATGGGTAAGTGCTCTTCCCAGAGTCCTGTGCAGTCTGTTCCTGGGAGCAGCAAATGTTTGCCCAGCAAAGCAGGACCTTCTCCAAAACAAGCTGTGAATTTAATAAAATCACTCACAAAGAGCAAGAAATAGATACAATTTTGGGCATGGAACTGGTAGCTGGGACTTCCAGAAATGCACTCTAATATGAATTTTCTCTCTTGATTTTGAAAAAGTCTTCCTATTACTTCTCCCCTTCTTTTTTTTAAGAAAATAAAAGTCTAAAGGTACCCTCTAGTGTTAGGGTTAGCAGCTCAGTGTACTGCTCTGCACCTCAGCGGGCAAATAATCAAGATCTATTCCCTTTCTTCAGCTTTTTACTGCCTAAGGCTCAGAAATTAACCCGAGGGGGCCATGCCAGAACTCCTTTACCTTGTCACATTATTTCCTGCTATTTTAACATCTAAGCATGATGGAAATTTCCGTATTCATAGGTTTCATGTCAGGGGCTGATGTTCTGCCACATTCCCAAATCCTCCTTGTTTGTTACACATACAGGTGATGAGGGAACCTTTGGGTTTAATGTGAGGCTGCCCATAGTGTTTGTTCCATGGCATTCCAAATAGGGTCATTTCACAATTCATTTTCCTTATGATGTTTCTTGAGTCTATTACATGGAAGTAGAAGATGGAAGATAAAAGCAGAGGGATTATGATATGGATAAGCCCTATAGAGCTTCCTACAGCTTTTTATGGCCTTTTTAATAGCTCATGGAGGGGTTTGGGTGGGTTGGTTTGTTTTTGTTTGAGTTTTAGGAGTTTTATTTGGTTTTTCTCCTAAATACAGACTAGATCTTTTGTGTCAGTTGCAAAGGAGACTTTAACAGATGGGATGAAGAAGGAGCAAGTCATAAAGTGACAAATAAGGTGATGAGGATATTGTAGTTTGATTTTGTTCTGGACATTAAATTGAGTGGCTGATATTAAAAGAGGACCAACTGTTGGTTTGCAAACCATATGTGGTAGAAGAGACTCCACTTCATCTTGCACAATCTGCTGAGCCTACCAAGAGCACAGGCTGACCAGCAGCTTGTGTGAGTGGCTTAGGAAGGACTTTGTGTGTTTGTGTAAACCCATAACTCCCTGGTCATTTTATACCTGAGCCTCTTGTCAGAAAGCTTTGTAAAGTTGCCTTGTGGGGTAGATAAAGAAAGAAGTACCCTGTAAAAAATTTATTAGTCCTAGAGAACATTCTCCTCAGGGGTGATAAAACAGGATCCAGAGAGTTGAGTGGCTTCAGGGAGGGGGAAAGTATTTGAGCTTCCCCTTGAACTGAAATGGTGAGAGTTTAGCTGACTTTGTATTCATAAACATATCACAGTCAGCTCTGTATAAAGAGGGAGGGGTTGGGGGTTTTTGACTATATAAGCTTTTCAATTGCTGCAATAAAAAAAAAGTAGTGGAAAGATATGATGTACATGGAATTCACTATTAAGCTATTCAGACACTGCAATTTCAGACATCAGTTTAATCAGGACAATCAGAATGAATGTGCTGGTCTGAAATGAAATAATACATGGTTTTGAAGGAGGAGATGCAGGCAGACTGGAAGCTGAGTGGGTTTCTGGGAACACCTTTTTTGTAAGTGACTTTTTTTTTTTTCCTGATCCAGGAGATACTATAGCCATCAAAGAGCCACCTTGACAAGCAGGCTCTCCCTTAGATTGAACCATTTGAATTTGGTCCTCCAGTGTAAGGAACCACTCAGTTGGCAGGTCTTGAATTAATAAGTTTCTATCTTGTGTGATAGTGTCAGTTCTGCTGCATTGAGTCTCGAGCAGAACATCAGTCTAGGCAATGAAATAAAATTTGCCTGCAGAAAAAAGGACATGATACCTGAGGACTGAATCAATAGAGACACACATTGAACCTTGGGCAGCAGTCTTGTCAGGTCTCATAACTGAAGCAACGTGAGGTCTGCTTACACAGACCTGGGAGAGAAAATGGGTGGAGAAGGAAACAAGGCAGATGGTTCAGCTTTAAATTGGTTGTGCCCACTCGATGATGTCATGTTAGGTACCAGCTCTTAGGTGCAGGGTTACACAACAGTTTCTTCATCTCTTTGGCTGTGGCATAGCTGCAGAATGGGAAGATCATCTTGTGTTTGAATACTGGCCTGTGACCTTGGAGAAATAATCTTGATTCCTGGCTTTACCACAGCCTTCCTCTCTTAGTAGGCAGCTTTGCATGTCACTTATGTACCGTGTGCCTCAGCTGGGAGGGGCCAATTCAAATCTGTGCTCCTCAGCTGGAAGAGTTGTGGGATCTTAAAATACAAGTTTGCTATTAATTTCTTCTCTTTGTATCAGAATCACAGCGACCAGTCCAGAAGTACTATGTTTGTTATGGTGGTATCAAAGCTGCCAAGCAAGAGTGAAGCCCCAATACTGGGAACAACAGAAAGGGAGAATAAACTCTGTTCCCCATGGTATTCATTGTTTTAAGGGCTTGTCTAAAGTAGGAAATTATTCTAGTATCAGATAAGGTGTGAATAAACCCACAAAACCCGATGTAGCTTCATGGGGCTTCTCTGATGTCAGATTAAAATCAACTTCTTTTTGTGTGTATTTTTTAGCTTGTTTTCAACAACTGCACTTGTTTTGTAGGATTGCTGTCAATGAAGTATTTCAGTCTGGTGTGATTTACCTCCAGAAACCCAAGTGTACAGAGTATTCTCTTCATCTCTTGAATTTCACTGTGTTGTGCAGTTATTTTGTTTTTTATATATATACCTGCACTCTATCATTCCAGAGCTGGCTCTGAACAAAATGATTCCATCAAACATGCTCTGTAAAGAACACGAGATCCTGCTGAATGACACATGCTCTATAAACGTGTGGCCAGTTGTTAACAGTGGGTTTTGTGGTACGTGAGAGGACGACAAGATGAATCTCTGCCTCACACTGGGAGCTGGGGATGGAGTGGAGGGAATGGCAGGAGGTGGATGGTACAGAAATGGCTTCCAGGGAAGAAAGAGGGAGGTTGTGTCCTCTGGTGATGTAGAATCAACTTCATTACAGAGTTATTCCAGTTAAAGATCTGGCCCATAAGCTATTTCTCGTGCCATGATTGATGGAGAAGCTATTTGCTGAACCTATTCTACAAATCTTCATCTTTATGATCAGTGGCTTGAGCTCCATCTATATTTTAATATACTTATGATTAAAAACATGAATTTAATTAATAGTGAGAAATTACATTCTTACTTTGTTAGTATAAGGACATTATGTTTGACCTAGTTCTGCATATATTAGGAAGGAAATAGGTAGGGAGGGGTATAGTGCAGTAGCTGATTTTTAATATATTGTGAACTGCTTATAGGGTGAGAACCATTTGTTCCAGTGATTATTTCCTTGTTGTTTACATATTGGGTTGCATCTGCTTCTAAACACAATTCACAAACTGACCTTAATTATTTCTAAGCCTATAACTATAAGGGGTATATTTTTAAAAGCAAACCCATCTGACTTAATTCAGTACATTAAATAGCAACATTTTAATTAACTTGGGAATACTTTCCCTTTTTTATTGTGATTTATTTTTCTTCTCTTACCTAGCTCTTGAGAGCAGGAGCTTATGGGTTCCCTATGGAATTCTGTTACTGTAGTGAAGTTTTTCATTGAAATTTGAACAGACAAAGCCTCGAGGGTATTGAAAAGTTTTCTGCAAAAAATTTATTATTTCCAAGAATTAATGGAAAAACCTATTCCACTGATCTGCTACATGCCCTTCGCTGTGTTTTTAATGCCTCGACAACTTGATTCAGATTTTCAAGAGTCTCTAGAGTTGTGTTCAAGATATTGCTGTAATGCTTGTTTAATTTCACAGAGCAAATATATTCAAATAAACCATATGCACAATTAAGGAGCTTTATTTTTCTCTCTGAGATATAGCTGAAGTACCTAATCCCAAGGGGAGGGAAATTCTCAGCTCCCATTGAGTTACTTTGCTTCCAGGTAGCAAAGGCACAGGGACATCTGACATTAAGACAGCAAAAGAGAGAATGATTCAGGAGGCTGGAATATAAATAATTCTCAAATTCCATCAAGTAATTGACTCAAGTCTCTTATAAAGCATCAGGGAAGACTTGGGCTTATGGCTGTCACTGGGGAGGAGATGAGAAGGAAATAGTAGCATCTGTGTGGTTCCACTGGACAAACTCGTAGCATTTCATTAATGGAGCATTAATGAGCAGAAGACACATTGTCATGGCTGATCTGTGTCTCAAACCTGTGTATCAGTAATTTATGATGGAGCTGATCTTACTCCTCCTGCAGTCAGTGGCACTGCAACCATCGATTATTTCTTACGCTTCTCATATATAAAATATCTGTTTATACTTCTCATATATAAAATACCTCTGTTATACTGCAGAGAAGAATCAAGAGCTTATGAAATGACAGCCCTAGAGACTGAAATTCTGCTTATTCATAGAGTAGGCTGAGCTTAACTGAGAGTACTTCTGGCACTTAATGCTCTTGTGGTTGGGCCCTCACCAGCACTTTCCTTTCACTTGTTGCATCCCCCTCGTTGAGGTGCTGAGACAGACATCTTCTACCTACTGAGCATTGTTGTTTTGCCTGGGCTACAAACAAGGGGCAGATGTAAATCATAGAATAGAATCCTAGAATGTTTGAGGCTGGAAGGGACCTCTAGAGGTCATCTTGTCCAACCTCCCTACACCAGCAGGGACATCTCTACCTAGGGCAGGCTGCTCAGAGCCCCATTGAGCCTGACCTTGAATGACTCCAGGGATGGGGCCTCCCCCACCTCCCTGGGTAGCCCATTCCACTGAGCTATCACCCTCAGATTAAAGAACTTTTTTCTAGTATCCAGTCTAAATCTCTCCTTTCCTAGCTTAAAACCGTTGCTCCTTGTCCTCTCATTGCAAACCCTTTTGAATAGACCTTCAAATGTCTAAATGAATATCTAAATCTCATTTGTGATTAAATATTTTCTACTTGTCAGCAAGTACGTTACTTTTGTATGTATTTTGTTCTGTTTGGAGGAATTTCCTCTGCGAGGCCAATTCTGGCTGCATGAGAAGCTGAATTTCAAAGCATGGGTTTGCAGACCACTGAAGAGCCCTCAAATGCTGATGAGTTTCAGTCTGACCAGCCAAGGGCACATGGAAGCAAAGACCTCTGGGTGAAAGGTTCAATATCCTCTTACCAAACCTCTGAGGCCTCCAGTCATGTTGATGGATTTCTTTTCATGTTGCTTAGATATTAGCTCTGTATACCAGAGAAGAAAAAACTAATCTATAGTCTGAGAGGGAAGAAAAATATTTTTAAAAATTAGGGAAATATTAATAATTTTTATTAATGTTTCTAAATAATATAGAGCTGTAAAAGAGGCTATCTACAAAATGGTGAAAATCATAAACATTTTAAATTGATATTATGTCCTTGGGGAATTCAACAGGAATTTATTATTATTTATTTAATGTGTACTGTTTCATATGAGAATATTGGTTCAAACAAAATGTGAAGCTGGATGCAGTGTGCCCCAGTCCAAAGGAATCATTCATTCTCTGCTAATTCGCCCTATGACACAGAGCACAATGTATGAAATTTTTCTAATGAGATTAAAATCATATTTAGGAATGAATTCATCTGGGGCTTTATGAGCTGCAAAAAATGCAATTGAAGCTGTGACACTCGCTTGGAAACAAGGAAATGTAACTTCATTTAAGAGGCAGAATTTGGCAAGCATCAGTTTATACATAAGGATCAATATAATCATCATCTTTAACTGCTGGTCACAGTGTGTTGGTTGGTGGCACTTTGAGTGGAAGGATTTCTTTTTACAGAATGCAACTGCATGGGAAGAGTGGAGCAGTTTTGTGGGTTAATATCAGATATTGCCAGTTCTAAGTGGATCATATGCCAGGACTTAGAGGAGAGAGGCTGATCCAAAGAAATGTGGTTTTTCCAGTGTATTTAAAATGGGAGGTGCTGTTCAGCACCTTGCAGCATAAGTTCCTTATTTCTATAAAAGTTTTGAGGTGTTACATGAACTATATAGATAAATAAGCCACCCTCTCCTACAGTCCTCACAATGTGCTGAATAAATGGTGATATCTCTTTCTAGAACTTGAGCCTAAAAGGAATGAGATCCTAGTACCACTCTCGGGTAATGGAGTTATTTTTTCACTGTCAGTGATACAGGCTGGTATTTCTGGCGTGCTGACAGACCATAATAAAGGTCATAACACTTGCTGTCTCCAAACTCCCAGTGACTTGGATGGGAGTTTCAAGTGCACTGCATCGAGCCCAAGAATTATGGCTTGAGAGAAGCGTGTGTGCTAATAGTAATTCCTGATAAACACCGGGGGAAAAACAACCCAACCGCTGCGGGGGGAAGGGAGGGGAGGCAGTGAGTGGCAGCAGAGCATCAGTTCTTCCCTGCTAATAACACTAATCCTTGCACTGTGTGTTTTATCTGTGGGCTTCTGGTAATAAAGACGCAAGTGCCATAGAATGATTTCAGGCGCAGGGAAATGAGTTGATTAATCCAAGTCCTTTGATAGAAACAGGAGCTGGTTCTTGGGCTTCCAAACTCTTGCATAGCCCCGAGAGAAGGCTGGCATTTCATTGCTTCTGTGCTATGAAATCCATAATCAAACTAAAACATTTTGTGACAATATGAACTTTTTTTGAAAACTTGCTTATAGTGATTTTGTTCAGCTCAGGAAGGAAAACTGTTTCCAATTTTATTTTTTATATATATAGATACAAACACATAGATGCATATATATAAATTGACATTTTTCAGCCTTTTTTCTTAATGAGTTATGTTTTGTTCCAAGATAATTAAGCCAATAAATAATTCATTATAAATATGGTAATCCTCTAAAATGTATTAAGGCACAACCAGGGTGACAGTGAGGCTAATATGTTATGCAATTAAATTATACTTAACAAAATTCCTTTGGATTTGCAGCCTTTGTGGATGAGAGTGACTTGAAGATCTACATAAGTAGATTCCTACACAAACTAGGATGGGTATAAATGTTATTACATGGTGGATTTAGTCACACGTACCTTGTTTTGTACTTTAAAACAACACTTTCAAAATCAGTGTTCTCCCAGATTCCAGTTGTTTGTCACTGAATGTCACTTGTTGTGGAGAAACTGATTATTTTCTCAAAATGTTGATGGGAAATACAACAGAGCTGTGAGTAAAGCTGCTAAAATATTCTGCTTTTTCATCTGGGTCTGTCACAGAGCCAATGAGCATCTCTAGTGTCTCTTCCCTCCCTTCTTCACTTTGTTAGTCTCCACGTTAGCCCCAAGACCCTGGGCACAGGATCCAGCGAGGGCTGGCTAAATCTGGGGGTAGGAAACAAGGGAATTAAAAGGGAAACAAACATTTCTTTCATACTGTGAAACAAGCTTTGTCTCAGCTCTCAGAGTTTAGCAGCGGAGATATGGGAGGGTGAGGAGAAGTAAAAGGACAACCTGTGGTTTCAAGTCATATATATCCACTGAACATAGAGAGAAAAAGATAGCTGGGAAATGTGTTGTGGTCATGGCTGGCACTCTGCAGTCCTGCAGAAACCTTCTGGGTTTCTCTATTTGGATTTTATTAAAGGCTGTGATGTGCACTGCATTATTTCCTCTTTTAACATGAGTAGTTAGCTGACTGAGCTGCTGTTGAGTGGGGTAGGACTGAAAGTGCTTGAATTTACACAAATAACCTAAAGCTTAGTGCCCAGGGAGAGGGAAAATCAGCTTACACTGAGCATCCCAAGCCAGTGAGGTAGGGCAGTAAATTTGAATGCTTGCTGCCATCAAAATTGGTGGTAGTGGGGAACCTTTTAAACCCCTTCTGTTCTCTCTTGTGTGCAGCATAATGGGAACTTTTTTCAGTAAACAGAAGAGTTTCTGCAAAAAAAGATAATAAATTCAGTAATCTTCCCTTTTGTGGCATTATTATACATGTTTTATGAGGACTGTACAATGTTTGCCTACCTAGTCCTTCCTCTGGCTTTGAGTGATTAATCTCTTTTATCCCTGATTGTAAATTGGTTTGTTTCTTTGGGCTCTTATTTTGTCAAAGGGATGTTTTGACACACTGCTGAGCTGAGTGAGATTATCCCAATTACATTTTACTGATAATATTTGTGGTCTGATGCCTTCCATGTGAATATCTGCATGGGATGAAATGCTGCCTTTCATTTCTGTATGATCTTGCTTTACTTATGGGCAATTTGCACACAAATTATGATCTCCAAAGCAAAGAGATTAATTATGGAAATCAGTGAGTAATGGACCCTTGATCAACAAGGGATTTAACACCCTAATCACTAAGAATAGGGATAGTCATTGCTGGTGTGGGACCCTACAACCTGCACTCATTTCCCTACTCATCTTGACTCTATGGATGGCCAGTGGGAAGTCCCTCAAATTCTGTGCCTGCCTTCTATATGGAAAAGTGACTCCCTTGGAGTGAGTGAACATTCCACATCATCTTAGATAATACCTATTTTTATGGAGGAGTTGTGAAAATAAACACAATCCTAGACTGACAGCAAAGGTACTAGAGATACACAGAAATTATTTTTTTCTGGTTAAGTTTGGACAGTCCTGGGAGTGACCCAGGTCATTGGCTAGAACTCACCTCTCCTGTAGACAGCCCTCCAATATCAGGTCCCAACAAGAGAACACACCTTTCCAGAATTAGACAGCTAACTTGTAGGAGCTCTAGGATAGGGTATTGAAGACTAATTTGTTGCATCTCTGTTAGCTTTTTCTAACTGAGAATACAATTAAAAATGTAAACTCTTTTTAGAAAGTTATTGTTAACTGCTCTTTTCAACAATCCCATTTTCCATTTTCATATTGTTGTGACATCTCCTATCTGGGTATGGCAGTTGCATGAATTAAGGTAAGTGCTGCTGTTCAGCTTGATTACAAGGAAACTGAAATATGCCCCTCCTGGGTATTATCTGTCATGTTGCTGAATACAAAACCAAGATAAAGCTCTGCTTGTTTCTGTAAAAGCCTTGCACACTATGCTCTGAATCTGTCTCTGCGAGGTACTGAATGTCTCCTACTCCTGCCAGAGTCTTCTTGCTCCAACACCTCTTGGTGCTACACTGCTGTCCTGTGACACAGGAATTTTGCTGGGTTTTGGCTGCCAAGGTCTTTCATAAGAAGTCTCCTCAAATTCTCTAACCCAGCAATCTCCAAAACTGGGAATTACATTTCTGTGCTTCTGGGGAGAAATTCAGGAAGAGTAATTCATAGACTTTCCAACAATAGGCACGTGTTCCTCTCAGGTGTAAAGCATGAGAAATTAATAATCCAGTTGCTAGAGTAGAACAAAACTCCTCCTATAATCAATAATTCCATTTATGCCCCAAAGTCACAGTCCTCACTATTTGTGAAGCACTTGGGAGGTAAAAATAGAGATGAAAATATCGTAGTAAGTCTTTAATGTACCAGATCTCTTCAAAACTTTTGTGATGTTATTTCCCTTCTGTCCTCCTTGTGTCATCTTTAACATGGCCTGTATGCTCCTGCCTTCTGTGCATTGTTTATTTAATACCTGTCCTCATTTCACTTTTACAACTGAAGTGCCTATTTTAGGCTTCTCAGAAGCTTTTCTCCAAGTGGTTTGAGCCATGTTATTTTGCATGCCCTACTTTGAAAACATGTGACTCAAGAATGACTCAGGGTCTTGAGGAGTTAGAACATGGGAGAATAATAGTCTCTTAGACTTAATGAGAAAATTAGCTGCTATCAACTCTAAGAGCATGCTTTGGGTTTTCAGCTTGTACAGAACACATGTGCAAGCATCCGTTAGTCTTATTAAAAGAAAAAATTATCTAAAAGAAAAATGGCACCTTCTGTATATGTAGTTATGTTTCACAACCTCCAACCTTTATTTTATAAAAGACCTTTATATTAAAGAGCACACAAGACTAAAACAACAGGTAATTGATTTTTTAAAAATCTTTGCTCTCTGTTTTGAATATACTTCTATTTCTTATATCTTTCCTCTTCTTCCCCAATTAATACAGCCATGATTTCACACAGTCCCCCAGCCAGGCACTCCTGATGACATGGGCATTGTCTGGTGTTCAGGGTAGGACTGAGACCTGAACTGCGAGTGACTTTTGTGTAAGTGTTGACTAAATTAGTTGACCCTGACTGCCCTGAAGAATGCTTCTGAGATGCTCAGAAAATATGACAGCCTATGTGACATGCATAATAAAAAGAGATTTTTGTCTCCTAAATGCCAGGATTCCAGGAAATGAAAATTTCACTGTGACCTGATTAGAAGCCTACTTTCTTATTTAAAGAAGTTGCAATTCAAACAAGCTTTGGAATGAATAAAGACTTTCATACTTTGAATTTTCAGTATGAGCTGCTTTAGTTTTTGACTGTGCATGATTAATACTGGCTGGACAGAGAGCAGCTGTGCAGGCACACTCAGCACTAATGGCTAGTTTGCAATCTGATTTTTAGCCAAAAGCACAGAGGTGTTGCTTGGTTTGTAAATCAGCCCCTGAAAAAGGCTGCACTGAGTGAAGTCACTCTCTTATCTCATATCTCTGCTTTCCATCTCTAAAAGGGGGGAGTAGCAGCAAGAAGTTGTTGCATCCTCTGTGTGTGTATGTGTCTGTCTTCTACCTGTTGGTCAGAGGATGGAGCAAGGAACTTGAGGCTGTTCCTGAGTGCCTCTCAACGTGTTTATCTTCAAAATGTCCTCTGGAGGTAGACTAGTGTTTGTGTTCCTCCTTCCCACACAGACTGCTGAGTGGTCTATGTAGAGCAGGTCTCTGTAGTGGTACTTGAGCTATCTTGAGTGCTGGAGGCACCATGACCACAGTGATTCAACCCTCCTGTGGAGGAGCAGGGCCAGGACATGCTAACCTAGACTACATGCAGTAGTGTTGGTTGTGCTTCTCAGGTGTCTCCCATGGCACTGTGCTGTGCTGCTTGATTTACCCCAAATCACACTGTAAGTTTTTAGGGAAATTCACTGAATTTTTGCCAGTGTGCAAAATTCAGCTTCCTCCCCAGCTCTCTGCTCAGTACCTGGGTACCAGAGCATCCCCCCAGCTCTCCTCTCTTGTGATGATGCAGCCTGGGAACTCTTCTGTGGAGCCTGTTTCTTTCTCCCTTCAGGAAAACAGGTCTCGGTTCTACTGCTTCTATCCAAAAAAGTCTTCATGCAGTAGCAGTTATGTTGTTAAATTTATGAGGTAGGTTTCATCTTAATTCTGCAGGCAGGCACTCAAACTAAGTAAGAATCTAATGGCAGTGTCTTTCGAATAGTGACTTAGAATATTGGTGTTAGTTATTCTGAGGAATAGCCCATGGCTCTCTTTGAAAATTTGTCATGCATTTAATCCAGGGACCTATAATTTTAGAACTGACTAGTCCTTGTACATGGTTAACTTGACAACTTAAAAGGCCTTTCAGGAACAGTGAAGTTCTCACTCTGTAAATCAGAGTCTTCTTGAAGTGGCTTAAGTTGGACCTCTATATAATGTTAAAAAAAATTTCCAAAACTTAGATGATTAGCCTCAGAAGTTTGGGAGCATTTCTGTGGATGTGCTTTTCTGAGCTTACTTGGAGAATACTGTAGAGAGAGAGCTATCAAGCTGAAAAAGAAACTAAGCAAAGGAACATATTACAGCTATTAGGTAGCTTCTAAAAGCATAACAAAATGTAAAATAAAACAAAGTGTTTTATAATACACAGCATCGTTTCTTAGCCAGTCACGGTTATTTACTTTGCCACATCAAGGACATCTTTTATAAAGAAACTAATGGATTGAGTTACATGTTTTTAGACTGCACCCTGTGCTTTAGGAGTGTTAAGAGAAACTATTGAGGAGGAAAGATGATGAGAAAACTTATGGCAAAAAGGAATCTAGTGCGTTTAGGATAACTTCACATGCCTGGAGGCTTTTTGCCACAGGGGTAGGTAATCAAGACGTTCTGCTATGCAAAGTGCTGTGTTTTAAAAACTAAAAACGAGAAAAAAAATTAGTCTGGAGAGAACATTAAACTTCTGCTTGACATATGAGGGTTTCAAGGCAAGTGATAGGCAAAATTTATGTGATTAATATTCCTGCTTTCATGTTACACTCTGTGTCCTGTGACCAAAAAATTGGAGTACATTTTACACACCGTTATGCAGCAACATAAGAGCGGGGTCTGCTTTTTTTGAAAGCTTGTCTATCCACCCTTTTGCATTTTTTATTCCTTTTATGTACTGCTCTGGGACATAAAAATACACCATATTCCCTTTATAGTTGTATAAAAACTGAAGGTTAAATTGTACAAATTGTCTATGTCTAAATACTTGATATCAAATCTGCACAGCTTACGGAGGAAGATGCTTTAAAGAACCAAATAAATCTCTTGAGGGGGGTGTGTGTGTTGATACAGATGTAGTTTGTCCTTATGTGCTGTGTATGTACAGGATGTGCCAGGCAGCAGGTGCTGCTGTGTCCAGCTAGGGTGTCTATATTGGCTGCAGGAGAACACGAGGTTAGAAGCAGCAAAGCAGAAAGGGCAATGCATGAATGGCAACGTGACATTTAGAAAATATATTGAGCCTTTGTTATCCTGACTTCAGTAAGTAAGAAATTCCTACTTCCTGTAGGAAATAGTTTTGCTAAATGACAAGTTAAAAAGATCCATGGAAATCTTTCTCATCAGTGCATTTTGTTCAGACTTGTTTTTAGAAGACATCTTTCATTACCTGGTGGGAGGGAACAAGTTCTATTGAAGCCATTGGGGAGAGTGTAGAGTAATAGCCAAATAAAACGCAGCCAATGTCCCTTCTGTTCAGGAAAGAAATCCAAAGATTTACTGTTCCCTGAGTTACAAAAGTATTCCTTGAAACCTGCCTGTGGGAAAGAACACTGATATATATATATAGATAGATATATTTTCATAAGTAAATTCCTTGTGATATATCCTCCTGTGAATTATAATACATATATATTTACATTGTGGAAGTTACAAGCTTTTTTTGTCTGCTTGAATATCACTACTTTTAAAAAACAATTATATATGCATTAAAAGAGTTAAATTGCCCTCATTACAGTGGGACTGTGGTTAACATTTCTAAGACTAACAGTTTCAGTGCTGTTAATAAATTGTGGGTAAAAGAGAACTGCTTTCAGTTGTTTTACAAAGTAATTTGTGCGCTCTTTTGAAAGCAAGCAACTTTTTCATAGTACTAATAACTATGAACAGAATCTGACCTTCTAATGATTTCCTTGACTTGTTCATGGGTTATTGCTCACCCATGACTTGTGGTAAACTGGCAGATACAGACTCCTAATGCAGTCATCTGTATGTTCTTTATAGAAAGCTGCATTTTAATTTGATTTTAATCAGTTCTTGTTCCTAGTTCAGGAGCAAAACAGCCTCCAATGTAGAGCTCTTGGAAATATGCAGCAGAGACGTTCCCAGCTCCAGCAGGAGCTCCTGCAGGGATTCCTTTTGATCTCATTTGGAACTAGGTTAAGGGTGTGTGTGCATTCAGAGCTCTTGGAAATCTTGTGATGCTCAAAATCCAAATGCAACTAATGAGCAAATAAATCCACTCCCTCCTCAGGTGAAATATGTGCTGTCCTTATCCTGTAATTCAGGGTTTGGCCAATCATTTCATCTTTGAAACCAGAATCAAACTATCCAAATTGTGAGCAGCAGTTTGCTCCAGGACTTCAGTATTTTTTGTACTTCAGAGTTGTTGGTTCAGTTTGTATAAATGAGCCCCAGAATTCAGATTGGAACAGTAAAAAAAAAAAGGCACAAAGGCATTTCAGTATCTGATACCATCAAGCGTCAAAGGGTTTTCAGGTCTTGGTTCAAGAGGGGCCCTCACAGCTCTTGGATTCAGCCTGTGTCTACAACAATGCAGTCATTGGATTGTGGTACTGCCATTTAGAAAAAAAAAAATTTTTTAAAAAATCTGATTTTACCTAATTTTGAAAACAGGGATGGATAAAGGCAGATGTTGAGGTGATTCAGTGCTCTAGGTGAAGTTTCAGGGGGAATTACCTTCTCCTTTCCTCCTTGTAACAATGCAGATTCCAACACGCTATTCTGTTTCATATGTGAGTTTAGCATGACACAAAATCCACCCAAAAAACCACAAGGCATCTATGATTTATTTAGCTGAGATCAAAGACATACAGCTGCAAAGAATCTAATTAAAATTTGATGATGCAGAAGGCAGGCTACATCTATTATTTAATTTGGAGGTTGTGATCTTACACAAAATTAGCTTCCAGATTTCACTTACACTCTTGGGCTGCAAATATACTTGTGCTCAATCATTTTGATATGAGGTTGAATCACCAAAATTTCACAACAGATCCCTAGATGTGCTATGTGGAATTTTTTGTTGAAAGGAGTTAATAAATTCCAGGTTTAGACCAGCACAGATATGTTTCTGCACTAGCACAGTTCCCCTTCTTTTGCTTGAAGGACCAAGACCAGTGCATCTTGAAAACATGATTGAGGGCTGGGACATGTTCAGGGTGGACACAGAGCTTTTGATCATCTCAAACTACTTAATGAGATACTGAAAGAAGCTTTGGAAAATGTGAAAAAATATGGGTATTGCCTTTCTGAATAATTCTGTTTGTTTCATGAAAGAGCAGCACAGAACTAAACCATTTAATTAATAGACTTTTCTTGTTTCCTTTGTTTTTTGTTTAAAATAACAGAAACTGTGTCCTTTATATAATCTCATTGACAGAATATTGGGTAAGAAATGACTAAAATAATTTTAATGGAAAAACGTTACAAATCAACCAGGTTATGCAAACGCTCCCTTCAAAAATGAGTGCTTTAAGTTGATGTTTTGCCTGATCTTGTAATAGCTCTGGAGATTGAACATCCTTTTGCCAATAGATATGATTTACACTTGTGGGTACAGTGTATTTATCTAAGCAAGACTTGTCTTCAGTTATACAGTAGGAATCCCAGCCTATTTACCTAATTTAGATGTGTGATGCTAAACCTAAGGTAGAATGTGGTCCAAAAAGCCCAACTTTGATGGCTGGGGAGGCAGCTCCATGGAATGGGACTGTCCCTGCTCCCTGGAGCCTCTCACTCCAAGCCAAGCACGTGCTAATTGTTCCCCCTCTCTCTACCATCCTTTTTGCCCATCTCCAGAATCATTGTAGTTTTCAATTCAACAGTGGCATTTTATCTGAAGTTACAGGCTGCTATTTTATCTCTGGCTATCTGTTCCACTGGTGATTTAAGTTCTTTTACAGTACAAAGAAGCAGGACTCACACGGCTGGGCTCTGCTTTTCTCTTAGAAATAGCCATCATTAGCTGGGAGAAGTGGAGCTGCTGCTTCTTAGAGGAGATTGATGCCTGACCAGGAAGGTCCACTCATTTGTGCAGCTGCATAGGAACAGGGAGATGCTGCTATACAAACCAGCTCTGCATCTTTCAGGGTGTGAAAAAGGAAAAAACCTTCCTTGTCCTACTTTAAATTGCAGACTTTAACTTATTCTTGTGTAGCCAGGACAGCAGTGGTGATGGCTACATAGAGTAGCAGGACTCTTGGCTCTGAGGTTTAGGGAGGAGAATGAAAGTAGGCTGAGAAATATTGATCCCCCTTTCCTTAATGCCTTTACTGTTTGGTCTGGGAATTATTTGTAAAATACAGCAGATGTGCACGGCCAGAATCCACAGGGTTTACTTGAGATTTGGTACCTTTGCTGAGTGCACCAAGGGAGTCTGGAGAGAATGTCTGTCCTTAATTATGTGCTGAGATACTTCTCCATATATCTCATTCCTTTTATGACCACTGAATGTGTTTGCACTTCTCTTTTTTGAAGGTACCCAGTGGTCTAATTCTGGCTTTCTTTTCCAAAATCAAGCCCAGATGTTATGTGATATCTCTTTTTTTCTTTGAATAAATAAGGTAAAAAGAAAGCTCTTAATGCTGCTGATTGATTTTATTTTACTACAGAGAATTTGCCCAAAATGTATCACGGACAGATCAAAAGAAAGTTAATTTTTTCAATACTAACAACAATCACATTTTGGATTCACCTGCTTTGGTATGACTTTGGATTTGGTTATGTTTGGAAGGTCAATGAGTTCTGTGTTAAATGTGTCAAATGAGAGTAGAAGGCAGAAATATACTCATCTGGAACTATGAAAGCTGTGGGTTCGAGGAGGATTTTGCTAATTGGCAGCCTGATCATTTTTAAGCAAGTCTACTCCTGGTGAAATATCATGCAAATGATTGAAATAAGAGATTCTAATAATGCAGAGTGGGCCTAGGATGGTACATATTTTTGATTACTGTTCTGTCTGTTTGCATTTTTTAATATTAAGCTTAATCAAAGAAAAAAAAACAAATTTCAGTTAATGAAAGGAAGAAAAATGTGATCCAAATCTTTAGGGAGATATAGCAGTTAATTGGATTTCAAGTACTGTAGCTACATTCTCAATAATGTTCCATTTTCTTTACAGGATTACAGTTGTTTAGTTCCATTAGCCTTAATGTACAGGGTCAGCTTTTAAATTATACTGCATTAGGCTCCTGGTTTCTTTTGCCTCATTCCTTCCTTTTTCCTGCATGGCTTCTCTCATAGCCGTGACCTGCCTTGGCAGAGGTCACTTGTCACAGCCACCAGAGAGCTGCTGCTGGAACTGCCAGTGCTCCTCCTAATGATTCCTCTCTTCCTCCCAAGCCTCTCGTGTGTCTCTGAGAACTTAGAGCCCTGCCTGTGACTCTCACAACAATGACCCGGAGCTGCTATTTGCTTGTTAAAATCAGTGTTTACCAATAAAACGAGTCTTCCAGCTGCAAAAAAAATGTGAAGATCAGCTCTTGGCAGCACTCACTGTGACCTCTGGACACAGTGCTACAGATCCTGAGGGTTTATTTCAAATTCCAGATTAACAACAGGAATTATGATGTGTGATGCTGGGATGAATTGATGTCCTAAGGGGAGCGCTTTTAGTGTTGGGAAGGAGAGGTTAAGCAGGGCAAGTTATCAGGTGGTTACTTGCATAGGATGAATCTTCTTTCTCGTGGACTGAAATTTCAGCATGCTGTTTATGTCTAGAAAAGCAACTGTTAATGTGAATTTTGCTTAAAACCAGAGTTGCTAAATGTAGGTGCAATTGGGTGACAAAATTTAAGTGCCCATTAGGGCTTTCCACATAATGAGATTTGTTAAAAGCATTGACTTTCCTTCTTTGAAGCTTGTTGGCATTTGATTTTGATGGGTTCAGGTAGGCAAATACCAAGTACTTTGTCAAATTCGATTTTTAGCATGTGTTTAAAATGTTGTGTTCCCTGGGTTTGCATTGTGAATCCTTCTTCCTTGTGGAAATAAGCCCTTTTTGCAGTGAAAAACTAGAGCAGCAGATTAGAATGATGTTGGCCATTACATTTATATTACTTGTTTAATTGCCAACCAATGTGATAACATAGATAAGCAGGTTTTTTTCACTCAACTTACCCCTAAATTTCCACATCCTTAAAAAAAGAGAAGCGTTCCACCAATATGTCTGGGAGTAAACACAGGTAGGGCTGAGAAGAAGTTCCAAAAGCACTGTGCAAGTGCCAGTCTCTGGAGACAACATTTAGTTTACCCTGAGTTTTAAAAATGTGTCAGCGTTGTTTCGCTCGCAGAGAAACACACAACGCCTCAGTGAACCTGACATCTTCTGGAGCTGACCCTATTAATTATTTTTGACTTACTGTGTACTATACATCCACAGGGATTTGCAGAGGATCAAGTACACTATTGTCAAGGGCTTTTATTTCTCTTTTGAAATTTACTTGTGTGTGTTGGAGAGTTACACGTGGAGCTGTCTATTAGTGGATGTGTGGTGATGGATGGGTTTGGAGATAGAAATGCAGCTATCTTAAGGGAAAAACATGCATAGCAGATTAATAAAATGCACTGTACATTTTGTATCTGTGATGCCCAAAAGTTGAGGCAGCACACAGACTACTGTGCACAAGATCTAATTTTCCTGCAGATCTTAAATGAGTAACTTCTAAGGAGAAGTTCTTTCACTAGCAGCAGCCTGAAATACATTCCTCAATAGAGGACTGAATTCTGTTCTCAATTACACAAATATCAGATTTGAATTCCTGCATTAAATCTGAAAGACTTGCTCTGCACTAACACTGGTGGGACTGGGAGCAGATCCTCTCCCTGGGATATTGTTTGGTCTGTGGAGACATTGGGAAGGTCATAAAGGGAATGGCATTTTAGTTACAAGGCAGAAAGAAGGGTAATAACAGCTGGGGTGAGTAACGAATTGAGGAGGAACTAACATAGATGCTGAGAAAATTCATCCTTTTTCTGATTCTTTTTCAGTCATTTGAGGGAGAAAAGATGTGGCTGGTAGGAAGAAAAAGAGAGGAAGGAGGCAAACCAATAAAAACGTGCCTTTGTGCAATGAAAAGTCATTTCCCTGTCCCCCACACGTGCACAGGTCATGAGTACAGAATGGATTATTTCATGTAGTAAAAAAAAAATGACAGGACAGAGAACAAAGTAAGGGAGGTTTGGAGTGTTTTCTTGGCTTGTTTTTTTGGGGGATTTTGGAGTCTTTTTTAGGGTAAATCTGTAACTTCTCAATAATTTTGCTTTTGTCAGAAATGTAATTGAGGTCTAAGGCTCCCTGCTAAAGAAAGCTGGTACCCAGGATGGTTCAGAGTTTAAAGCCTAGCCAGACAAGTCTGACTAGGTTTGATCCAAGACCCACCATAGCTGCAGGAGGATTTGGTATAGAAGGTGACAGAGTATTTATTGAAAGTTCAGTAATGACAGTGATTTGCATTAACATTGTCAGATAGTGTTGATTTCTGTTGCAAGATTGAATTTAGAAGGCAGTAAGGGGATCCATTACTCTGATCCGATACCCAGCACTGTAACATCTGAATTTATTTATTTTAATTTGTTTTTAAGATTTTATAATTCATTGACAAGCCATGATGTACCTTTGTGACTATTCTCAGTTGCCAAGAATGTGGGAGTCTAAATGGGAGTGTCAGTAGAAATGTGCTGGAACAAGATTGACTCCTAGAGGAACATAGTCTTGCAATATAGGGAGCAATTTTATGGTCTGCTCTCTAT
Organism: Brachypteracias leptosomus; assembly: GCA_013401335.1. Classification (NCBI taxonomy): domain Eukaryota; kingdom Metazoa; phylum Chordata; class Aves; order Coraciiformes; family Brachypteraciidae; genus Brachypteracias; species Brachypteracias leptosomus. The sequence continues at coordinate 57,486 of VYZX01019815.1, read as the reverse complement.
GGACAGTCTCTAATAAGAATTTTCCTATTTGAATCTGATTCCAGTATTGGATCACTATCTTTTAATTGTTCCTTTTTTCTCTGAAAAGTGCAATTTCCACCTCTGAGCATTATGCAATTCAGCATTTATAAGCAAGTGACTGCTATAAGCAGAAGTGCTCCATTGGCTAATGGTTACCTGTAGGGTTATTTGACTGTGCCAGGATTTCACCCCGTACTTACAACAGCAGAGATCAATCATAACTGAGTGCAACTGGAAGGAAAACATGGAATTTTAATGACTTCTTCATAACCAACTGGAGGAAACTTAGAAATGGCATTGAAATAAATGTATTGTTCTTCTTACAACTCATTATGTGATTCCCTTTCGTGCCACGGTGCAGGAGAGGAGGTGATGGTACAAGGTGATGCTGCAGGAGATACATTAAGCCATGCTGATTTCAGAGAGAGGGTGAAGTAGCTGAAGTATGGCTGAATAAATGATAATCCCCCTGGTTTACATGTGTATTTTATTAATGAGCACTACAGAGCAGCACAGCACTATGCTAGTCAGTCTTAACGTCTGCAAACTGTTGAGTTAAACAGTTTTTAACCAAGATAAAGTTGATATTGAGTGAGTTTGGAGCAGGGAAGAGTTGCAGACAAAGCAATGGCCAAATCTGGGTTGTGTCTCTTTGCCTCTGTTCTCTTGCCTGTCTTTTTTGCCAAGCTTCTCATTGGAGGAGACTTCACCAAAAAAAATTCACCTAAGAAAATGATGGTAAAATAAATTAGAGAACAGAGATTTCTGAAGATATTAATTTGAAATACTTAAATTAGTTGATGGATCTTCTCTGAATCTGTATGAATCTATACCACAGCCACTCAGAAGAAATGAGCTGTAAAGAGCATGGTGTGTATCATTACCAAGCAGCTTCCCACCTGAAAAGGGATCTCAGCTAGATTATAAATTCCTTTTAAACTTTCATATACTTGAGGCTTTTTCTCTGGCACTTGGCATAAATGTTGATTCTTTTTAAACTAAGAATGAAATATCAGCGAGGTGTGGTCATTAATTCTATGTGAATTGTTGTTTTAAGTGCAGTAACTTCTTTTAAATGAAATTAGGCTGGCAGAAAAGCAATTCTTTGGAGTTTTTTCCTGTTGGAATAGAACACCCATCCACCCTTAATTTATATGAAATGTTTAATTTTGAAATGTAGTATTTTTGTTTGGGATTTATTTAATGTTCTAATTAGTTATATTTTAAAATTTACTAAAGGAAGCATTTTATTTTAAGCTGCTTTATTTTAAAACGTTTTAATGAATGCCTCAGCTGAAAGAGTTTGAAGAAAAATTAGATTCTGAAACATGCATTTTTCAACTGCAAGCACAGACTAAGTGAATGGTGTGTCAGAACCTGATTCTTCAAAGACTTGTGTGTGTGATCATTCACTTTAGGTACAGGCCTTCTTTCTGCTAATAACATTTTTCTGGGCTCAACATTCATGTATCTCAGGAGTGGGTCTAACTGCAGCAAAATACATAAAACATTTAGCATCATGTTGGTTGTAGGATGACAGAAGTTGATGCTTCTGTCTTCATCCCAGCTTCCTGAAGAACCATCCTGGACAGAGCAGCATGACTAGAAAGAGGTGTCAGGAAGGACTCGTAGCCTTGTACCCTCTGGAAGTACTAGACCACTGCCCCCATAGTTTCAGCAGTAATGAAATAAGTTCTCATTACATCAGCCCAGTGCCTGGAAAGCAGAAGACTTTAAAGATATAAGCAATAAGCATTTTCAAAAGGGAGGAGAAGCTGCCTTGTTTCGTTCTGTTGCAAACTTCCCCCTTTAACTCAGATGAATGTCACACAATTAATAATCACCAATAATGAATATGATGGCTCAATTATTTGATTTAATTGATTTTGAATACTTAATTTGCCTGCTTCATAGTATTTGATAAGGAAATACAAGTGGAGCTGCAGGAAGGTAGCAGTGCTGGAGAGTTGTAGTGAAATCATCAGAGGCTGGATCTGTTCTGTACTTACTGACAGGGCAATTTTTCTTGCTGTCAACAGTTGCTAAAGTGTTTAATGTTATTGATTCTTTATTCATCCATTTTTATTATTTATACCCTTTATGTAAATCTCCAATGAGAGTTTACTTCTTATAAGGCAATGTCATGCCACCTGTTTCTTCTGTGATGAGTTTATTCATTCTGATACAGATAAAAACAGCTCCACCTCCATGTTAAAAATTAATATGGAGATTTTTCTCAATCACGTTTCCACCAGCAGCAGATTGCTGTGCAACAGTTTTATGGTCACCAAGCCAGATAAAAGTCGGTAGAAAACATACAGACACCCCCAACACCCCTCCTAAATTCAAGCCAGATGAGCTCTGCTTAAGTCAGGAAGTTATAGACAAAATATTGGTTTTGGCTATAAATGGCTGTTATCTGAAATTCCAGCTCTTTTCACTGACAAGCTGAAAAGAGTCCCTTTGAGCAGTGCTGCTCACTGAAGACTCTTTGGTCAGTTGAAGCAAAACCAGATTTGTTAACTATAAGCAAGTTTCTTGTGGGAATTATTAACTAATTAGCTCATTCTTTAATTTGCACAAACAAGCTAATAGAAGAACTTAATTTTAGGAACTCTAGGTAAAATATGAATGTCCATATGAACACTCTTTTAATAAGCTGGAGGCAGACAGTGGAAACCCACTGAAAAAGAACCTCAACATTTTCATGTTGAATCGGCCTTCATCTATTTGAATCTTAACTCTAAGCTATAAATCATCTCATTTCTAAAGGAGAAGGAGAATTCTTTGAACAGTTCTATCTCACAAAAAGGGTTTAGAAACATCACTTACTATGACAGTCAAAAAATTCTGAATTTATAGCAAATGGAAGAAGAGAACTAATGGGAAGAAAATATAGAAATATCTTGTCTATTACATTGTTGAGTGAATTCTCAAAGTTTGAGTATATTTCTCCCCATAGTTTCTTTTCCACTGGATGCATACATTAAAGGTTAGCAGCTAAAGCTTCACGAAAGTATTTTAGTTCAGAACTTCTGCAAAAAAATATTAAAAGGACATATGTAATGGGAACTCATTTCTAGTCACCATTCATCTATTTCAGTCCTTATTGTCCCACACAATTCTGCTGACTTTGTTATTTTAAATCTTTGAGACATAAAATTAATCTTAGAAGATGAGTAAAAATTTTTTTTTTTTAATTTGTAAATGTAGGAAGTGCTGAATCTCTTCTCCATGGTAATATGCCAATCTCCAGATTGGACCCTGCAAATTCTGGTCAGAATCCTTGACTCCCTTTATTTTGCTCTATTTTATCCCCTTGGCCAGTTTTTGCACCTCTGTGGAGGCCACTCTTGGTTTAAGAAAAACAGATGTGAGAGATGAGACAGATGCAAGATGTGTCTGTGTGGACCATCCTCCTCATGTAGAAGCCCAGAAATGAAGGAAACGGGTGGTCATCAATGTATCCAGAGACATTTGGAGGAACAGTTGCCCTCTGCACTAGGGAAAACCTGAATATATTTACAACTTCAGGGTGTACCTGGGACTTACAGGCAGCCTGAAACTGCATTCTCATTCCCCTGAAAGAGGAGAATGGTTTCAATGAATATGGAAGATGCGAACACCGTGACATCTGCCAGCAGAAGCTATGCTGGCTTCTCAAATTAGTTTAGACTTCACACACTCCGCCCCCACCTTCTGTTTAACAAATGTATGCATAGATGGTAGAAAAAAAAATAAAGTCTACATGAAAAAAAACCCCAACCAAAACCAAGGAATGAACTAATTCGCCTGTCACTCAAGTAGTTATAAAACAAGCCGAGCATATACTGAAGGTGAATGTTAATGACTAGGGAGGCAGACAGATGGTCCAGCTCTTCTTGAGGTGGTTCATCAGACTTTATTATTCACAGAAAATTGTCTTTGATAGATGGATACAACATTCAAAAGATAGTCAGGCAACATATGGGTCACTTTTTGATTATGGTCAGCAGAGTACCTTTGATTTCTGCCGCTTTATGATTGATGGCAAATACACGGTGGGGTTTGGGGCCTTTTTGTTTGTTTTATCAGAGGTTATCAGTGTTAAACTGTGTTAGTTTCCTGAACTGAAATCAAAGTGTCATTCTGCAGAAACCATAATTTGTATTGAAGTCTCATGTTCTTAATGATGACATTTTCTTGGTAAGATAATTGCTGGCACCTCGAGCTCCCTGCTGCAGGCATTGTTACCGTAAGGGAAGCTCAGCGTGTTCAGGCTCCTTGGGGAGATGCTGCAGAGCCTCAGAGTTCTCAGCCAGCCCCACACCATTCTAGGAGCAGGAACTTTTATTTTTTTTTGCTATATTGAGTCATGATTAGGAAAAATATATTCATAACTAACCAAAGGAAAGTGAAAATGAGCTGGCTAGACACCAGCTGCTAATGCTGATATGGCAAAGACTTTTCTTTGCTCTGCAGGCAGAAGTGTAATGGTGTCTGTGGAAGAGAAGCCAACGTGTCCCTTGACATCTTCCCTTCCTGCTCTCAGCCCCTGCCATGGATGAGTGGCTGAGATCCAGCTGCAGGTTTGGAAGGGCAGTCATTCCATTGCTCCAATTTTCTTCTCCACACAAATTTACGTGTGGAGAGCTTAACAGTGACTCACTTGGCAGCAGTTTCCTTCTCTGCAGTGAGACACAAGCCCCCCAGTTATGTAGATGGTCATTGGGGTTCCAGCAAACCACTACTTACATGAGTAAGTTTTGCCTGTTTTGAGTACCAAAGTGTAGGAGAAACAATTTGCTTGGACAACTTGTATTTCTGCAGAGGGAAACCAAGTCAGCTTTTTAACAAACTCATTTCACCATATTTTTATGTCTACCCCTACTTGATATGAAAAAAAAAAAAAGGAAAAAAACCCACCAATTTTGTTGACCCCAATTTTGCAGTGTCACAATCCTATATGTCTTCAGCAGTTGTATGTTATTTACCAAAAATATTAAAAAATTGCTGCTGCATAGTGTATAACTGGTATTAGACTTCCCATTAATGTGTAATATGGAATCAAGCCTACTGTGCCTATCAATTCACCTGTGTAATTGGCCAGCATCTCCTGGGTATAGATACTGCATTTCAGAGGAGTTGAACTCCTGCAAGCTGGACAGTTAGATAGTTCTGGCCAATTTAATTATGCAAATGGAAATTCGGTTTCTTGGGAATATATTATCAGCATTACTTCAAAGACTTGCATAGAATTCTCTCCTATCATCTTTTTATGGGTTTTTTTTCTTTGTTGCACAAGTGAAAATGAAATATTACAATCCATTGAGAAAATTTGGGGAGAAAATAAATGAGCTAGATACATTTGCAAATGCCTCCTGTTCCAGTTAGAGGCTGGTGAGCTCAGAATAAGGAGGGAGAAATTTTCTTTCTTCCTCTCCTGTCTTGCAGAAATGCGTTTATTGAAAAATTCTGTGGAATTTAAATGGAAACATCATTACAGGTATTTTAAATCACATCAAAGAATTTAATAGAATGTCTAGGCTGCAGCATTCTAATATGTATAAACAAAAGTGTTGTAAAAAGAAATTTTCTCAAAACTTTCCATCTTGTAGAAATGATTTCTTTAAAATTTTAAAGGATTCTGTGTGAAGCTGTAAGGATAGGATAGGTAAAATATTTTATGCCCTTCAAAAGGAAGCATTGTGAATGCCCTCATCTGCATCAACGTCTTCTCGAAGTAGACTTATTTCTGGGACTGGTTTTTAATTTTTAGACTTTTATTTAATTAGTGCATAATTTCTTTTTGAAAGTGAATTCTTTGAGGTAATTTCTAATCTCTCATAGAAGTAGGCATATTTATAACTTCAGGTCTCATTCCCAAGGAGTGATGGTAACTATAATTGTAAGTGCAGGTCAGAGCTTATAACATATCCCAATAGCTTTGAGTGTTAAAAAGTCATAAAATAGCTGCACATTTCCATTTTTATAGTATGAGCCTTTCTACAATGCAAGACAGCTTGTAGGCATTCAACCTGTCTCATGATCTCAGACAAGATGTGGACTTCTGAAAGTTTTTAAAGGGCAGGACCACAATGTTAACTCAAGGCAAAAGAAGTTTTTTGCTGTCATGAAATGTAAGGAAATTGTCCTGCCGTTGAGAGTGAGCTGAGTGAGGGCCTCTCTCCTGCCTGTGCTATTTTTACAGTAACCCATTTTTTGCTAACAAGGTTGTGCATTGAAGTCAATCACTAGCAGTAACATTAATTTCCCATATTTTTAATGATGTAAAAATAAATTATCTTTAAAAATTGTTTAAGCTCCCTCTTCAGCTGAGGAAGAAAAATTCACACCTCCAGAGCATGAATCATCTAATTTAAGAAAACACCTATGTTAGTGCTGTCCATTAATTCCACAGAGAAACCAGATGAATAATGTGAACAAGGATGCTCTAGTTAGGTGAGGGAAATCATTCCTAAGTGGATTACATCTCTGTGCTTTGGATGGGGCTATAGATAAGCTACTAAAGATCAATACCATGTTAGCTCTCTACAAGAATTGTTCTCAGCCCGTCTTCACATTGATGTATTGGCATTTTATTGTGGTTTGGAACCAAGAGAAATGAAAAAATGTGACATAAATTTCTGGCATTAGATATTTTTTTAAAAATAGAGTAAGAGAGAAGTGGTTGAACATGTGAATTGCATCAAGGTTAAGATTTGTTCCTTAATAAGGATTAAACAAATCAATTTATTGTTGTAGCTCAAGTCCATACAGATGCAGTTACTTGGTTAGGCAGAGACCTACTTGGTTTATGCCTCTCTTGTTACAATCAGGTCTGGTTTATCCATGTGACAGCCACTTTTCCAGTTATTTTTTAGTACAAATTTCACAATTTCTGACCACCAGATAGGAATAAGCCACTGGCTCCTGGGTTCTTTTTCCTCTGTGACTGGCTGCCTCTTTAATCTTGCATTCCGTTGTCTCTTTTGTCTACAGATCATGGGACTTCTCAGCACAATGAATCATCTGGAGTACTAAGGTACTTGTTGGATTTAATCAATCATCCCATTTTTATTTATTAGTCCCTTTTCCATTGACACTGTATAGCAGAAGCCCTTCCCCAATGAGCTTGTAATGAAACCAGTAGGCACTGTAGATAATCAGTCTTTGTTTGAGAAGTAGTCACTGTCTCAAAGAAGTGTGCTAAAAAAGTAATTATAGCCCAAACTGTGAAACTCTCAAAGGCTTTTATGAACATCCTATTCTACATGCACATTTCAATTTACAAGGTTCATTTGAAGCAGTGGCTAAAGGGAATAATGCATAACATGGGTGACAGACACCCAATACTTCAGATTTACACATTCAGTTGATTCCTTAATGTCACTATTCAGCGACACCATCTATTTCTTCATTGTCTAGTTCATTTGTATAATACTTTTGACTGGAAGACAGTTTGACACTCTTGCTTTTCCCTACTTGGGATTCTCTCTCTCTCACTCCTGCTTTCAATTTCACACCAATTAGCAGTGCAAAACTGAGGGAGAAGAGCACAAAACTTAAGTCATCATGAATGCATGACTCAAACTGCTTTCTGATGTTTAAGATCCAGTAACTTCTGACAAAAGCTTGCTGGTGGGCTTCTCTCCAGCATTAAGAACCCAGCCTTCGCCATATACATTGCATTGACAAAATACCCTGTGTTATCTGGCAATTAATCCTCTTAAACCACTGTTTAGTTATTTGTGTGTTACAACAAGATTTAGAAGCCAAAAGTCTGCATAGTATTTAAAGGAAACCACATATACCATTTAAAGCAAACCACATGTTAAATAGCATTGCTGCCAGCCTTTAAATTGGCAAACGTGCCCATCGAGTTCCTGTTAGATATCATTAAAAAATGATGCTCAATGAGAAGTATGCACGTTAATACTTTATGATAGCAGCGAGCTAGTGCCAGGCTTCAGCCTGGATGTGATCTGCTAAGACTGTCTAAACACAGACCTCAGAGAGTAACTTCTCTAGAAAGGCTTAGAGGCTACAGGGGAGGCAAAAAAACCCCAGACAGGGAGCACAGGGAGGTGGAAAAAATAATCTCAGTCAGCATAGGAAGTGATGGTCTTAGCACAGTAATTGTCTGGTGTCTGATTTTGGTGAAGAAGGATCATGAGCTAAGGAATTTTACTTGTGCTAATCAGCACAAACTTCAGAGGTGGGTCTGCTCTGGTTTGAGTTGTCCACAGACTGTTTGCTGGTTCCAGGTCCTGCTGGAAGGGGGCTGGTGGGTGCTGGAGATCCCCCTCAGCAGTCACCCAGCTGCCTCCTGCTTCCAGCCCCTTCCACAGCCTCCTACAGTGTGCAGCAAGGGTGGATTCAAGGGGGTAGAGGGAAAAGAGCAGTGGCAACAGGGACTGTCAGGTGTCTAAATAGACACTGGGGATTAGAAAGGTTCTGAGAGGCTAAGAAATGAATTACAGTTGATGATGGTAAATTTTGGCCAAGCAATTTCCCAATGGAGAGAACTGTCACAGTCTAAATATTGGACTATTTAAGGCTTTATCTTCTTGCTTTTAAATTGTCTTTTGACAGTACTACCTTAAGTAGTATTTGTTTGCATTTGCAGTGTCTACTTTAAAACATATTAAAGACAAGAAGGCACAGCCCAGCAGTGAGCAATTAGTACAGGCTTGCCCTGCTGATACAGTGCCCTGGCTCAGCTCATACGTGAGCTGCTGTTGTAGTGACAGGATGTACACGTGATAAAATAATCCACCTTTTGACAGTTACCTCATGTCCATACAGCATTAGGAGTCAAAGGGAGAAAATAACCTGAAATTCAGATAATTACTATGAAGAATTTAATACTTGAGCTTGGATTTTGCAAGGTGCAGAGTGATATTTTCAAGTCTTTGTATTTCCATCCTCCCTGCATCATTAGATTAATATTGAGGTTTTTTTGATTGGTATTCATTTCAATCACTCACTACTCCCTGCTTGTGGGAGTAAATACCACATCATTTATCTTTAATAGGCACATCTCCCAGAGTGCATTTAGTGACCAACGTCAGGTGTAAACCAAAGATAGACCAAGGGGGAAGGGATGGAAATGGCGAGAAGGAAAACTGCAACAGGGGATCAGTTTGGGGTTTGTCCTGCTGTGATAGTGCCAGGGCCTGGCACTGAGGCTGATGTTCTTGTGGCAGGTATTGGTATGGGCACGGATCAAGAGATTGGCCCTACCCTGCCAAACTTGCAAATTCAAACAAGAGAACAGAGAGAGGGTCAGGGACACTACGTTGTGTAGGTGATGAACTGCAATGCAGAGAAATTAAATTACATGCCCTTTACTGCCTGGACAACAATGGGATATTTCCACTGTGAACTCCAGCCTGGTGCTGGGACACCTGGGCTTTCACGAGCTCTGTAAAGCATCCAGAGCAGAGCCACACGTGCTTCTCAGACAGAAAGGAAAGCTCATCACTAGTGTTATGATTCAGGATTTATTTTAAGAGGAACTGTAAAAGATACCTTAATAACAGTGTTATAGATTAATACGAAGTCGACCAGTGAACCATGAGACAATTACTTTTTATGGTTTTATGGTAATTTTTGCATACATTCAGCAGCATCACTGGCCTCAGGTGTTACCAGGGCTCCCCTCCAGACAGGTGCTGCATACAGGAGTAGTTCATTGGTCTCTACTCTATATAGTAGGTAGAGCATCCCCTAGGAGGGAGGAGGAGAAGAACCCCAGACTGATGAAGTGGTTGCACTATGGCCAACAGGTATTCTAGCAGAAATAGTTACATATCCCACTTCTGGCACTCACATATTCTGCTTTCACGAATCGTTGCTCCCCCGGGAGTAAAACAACTTTTGTACAAATGTATTTGTCTCTTCCAACCTGTGTATCTGCCTGCACAATTCTATGATTCTATTTTTGCTAAATAGGTTTCAGTGAAGGAATTGCAGTTTAGCTCTGCATTTATAAACTGCTTTCTTCATGTGGCATTAGGTACTAGGCTGTTTGGTGTCATAAGGTTCTGCTGAATGTCTGGTTGACTTAAAAAATAGTGTATGATGAATAATATGCTTTATTTGGGTTTTGACTAAATTATATGGCATGTTAAAATGTATGAAAACTTTGAATTTGCTAATATTTACATACATGTTCTGGTAGTATTAAGTAATACAAGCAGTGAATTCACCACTTCTCTTATAAAAAATATTAGTGAATGCATCTTTATATCATACAGCCAGCCATAGTTCTTAAGCTTGTTAGGGATTTCTGATATTTATTTTACATTAAAGAAGAGGGAGAAATTATGGTAAGGTTTTCAATGGTAAAGAAAAATACAGGAATATGTACTGCAGCATTTTTCAAGTGTACAGTCCTATTGATTTAAGCAACCTGTAAAAGGAAAACTAAGAAAAGTGGCCCACCAGCCCGGGCAGCAACTGTATATTTACTCTGAATTGCTCGTGTTTGCTTCTGAAAATTCATAACCCGAGATAGAACTGAACAATGAAAGAGAAAAACCAAGCATGTAAAATCAATTGATGTGCTGGCCAGCTACCAGAACATCTTTATTTTCAGTAACCACTTTCAACCATGTTTTATATCTATTTATCACTGAACTCATTGGGCAGAACAAAAAAGGTGCTGATGTTAATACCTCATGAATATGCACAGAAAATGTTCCCTTTTGGTTAAATATCAACATTTATACTACCCTTTTTGTTCTTTTGTGTTTAATAAGAATGACAGATAGTGGGTGCTGTGGGCTAAGACTGTTCATTAACATTGTTCTCGTGGGTATTCTTGACATTTAATTTCTAGACACACGTGGAATGAATGTAGATCCTGTATTTAGGTTTTGCATATTAAGCATTTCTTTAAAAAAAGAAAAAGGCAGTTAATGTAGGACATATCCTCAGAAACAGCATAGTACACTCCCTAAATTGTGGTACCTGGTCACTAAATGTGGTGTAACATTCAGTTTGGTGTGAAAAGCTCATGAACATACAGTCAAGATGTGCCTTGTTCTTCAGGGATAGAAGACAAAAGGGGCAGATAGATGATGTCAAATAATTTCATGTGTTAAAACAACTCACTTGGGGCAGTTCTGTGTGTGATGAAAGACATTGAAGCTTGTCATCATGTCAGTGCAACCACATATGTATGCCTGTACATGTGTGTGTGTATATATATATGTAAGGTAAGGTGTGGAGGGGTTTTTTTTTCACCTTTGAACAATTTGATCCATTCTAGTGCAGTAACTACAAAGCTTACAGCTACCAAACTCGTTACCTTGAAGCTGTCCCTGTACATCCATGTGCAGAGACTACTTGTAGAAATACTGTGGGAGCCAAAACCATGTAGACCCCTTTCTCTTCCATCAGCAGAAAGGTCACAAGGTGCATGTAAAACGCCTGCTTGCAAATGATGCCAGAGGGTTGACAAGTGGGTCTAGAAATTCCAGTTCTGTAGAAGATGACACCCAGAAAGCAATTCAGTCTTACCTGAGTCTGCCTCAGGTTCCTCAATCTGTCTAATGCAGAGCTCTTCTTTAGTGGGGTTTTGTGTCAAATACCTGTTCATCTGCTTTATCTCCACGTCTTCAGTTTGATTCCTGGAGAGAATGGAGCAGTTCTGAGGGGCAATGCAGGACAGTAATCACTTGTAGAAGTTTGTGTGTTCCAAGATCATTATTAATTTGCCTTGGCCCAGGAACTCCAGAATTAATTTTAGTGGCCATATTTTAATCTTACATAGCAATTATGGATTTCAACCATGTTTTCAATAAATGATTGGACATTTAGAATAAGCAGTGGCTTGTTCTCTATGCAATAGCTCTGCTCCAGCTTAGTGTTCTAGCAGAGAAGATAACCAGAGTTAGAAAGTAGTCCTTATTGCAGCAAGCCTTGTTTTTATGAGTTCCCAAGGGAATTTAGCAGGTAGACCCATAATGCCCTGACTCTGCTCTACAGAGGAAGACTTCTTCTATTCTGAAGTTACAAACTTTCATCATTACAATTATTTAAACAGAAAAGACTGGGAAGGCTTCATGGATTTTCTTTTTAAAACACACATTATTTTGCAGGAATTATTTCTCTCCTATTTTTTAATCTTGGGTTTAACAGACAGGAAAGTTTTGACACTGACAATGTCTTATGTGTGGGCTTGTCTTGGTTGAATCCTCTTGTGTTCTTGCATCTGTTGTACAGTCTGCTAGTTCATATCAAAGATTTTAAAACACAATCAGAAGTGACATTGTGTTTTTAACTTTTTTGAAGGATCTAGATCTTGCTTGGCATAAACAGGAGACTTATTTCCAATATATTGGAGAAAAATAAAAAAAATCTTAGAAAACTGTATAAGGCATTTACAGGCAGGTGAATCAAAATTGTCTAATTTCAAAGACATGATATTCAGACACTTGTGTTTTCAATCTTATGTATTTGCTTTCTCTTGCAAAGCTCAGCACAATCTCCAGAGCAATAAATATTACTAGTCTCACCCTATACCTGAGAAATTGAGGCATGAGCTGGTGACAGTAGTAGTCTAGTGTCAAACAGGCTATTAGAAAAAGAAAAAGAGATTAATGAGGTGGTGGCCTAGATGCCTGGGTTTTGCTGTCAGATTCGGAGGCTCATATCTGAATGAAAATATCAGCATGAAGTACTGAAATACCATTCCTAGGAAATGAAGCCAAATGACTGAGGTTGTATGGGATAGAAAGAAGAGCATTTTCTCCTCGAGCTCCCCTAGATGGTCTCTGTATGGACCAGCAGACTGCTGATGTAATTTTTAAGATTGTGAGGTTCCTATAGAATAGGTCAACTTGAGGCTAACATGAGTTTGCAAGTCAGTGATGAAGAAGGGATGAGGGGATTATTTTCCACAGAGAGAGGTCAAATAATTTACCTCCATATTCTCTCTTTACTTCCAGTTCCTCCTCTTTCAACTTGCCAGCTGAGAGTTGATAAATAAACCTTTCCCACAAAAATGCAAGGGGAAAGGAGCAGTACTGTTAACTTTTGAATTTATGGGAGAAGTCTGCTTAAAAGGTGGTGGAGTATCAGCATGAGAGGGAAGATACCATGACTATATCCTGCAAGGAAAAGCAAGTCTTGTCCTGTGTGTGGTTGCAATGCTAAGTGGGTTTTCATCTAATGTGCAATCAGAGCCCCCTGTGTGAAAAGAGCTGCTTGCTGATGATGAAGCATTTGAGAAACAAAAGTGCTCAGCAGGCTTTGAAGGAAATCAGGTGAAATCTTCCTCCAGATGCCACCGCTGCTTTCTGTGCTGTATTGCACTGATGGAGCACAATGAGGAATCATCTGTCATGTCAGTGTATGACACGATGTATTTGTGATGAGTGATGTCGTGAACACAAATTTCATTGCACCATAGTAGAATTTATGCATTTTCTACTCCCCTTGTACATAGCCAAAGCCATGGGGTATGATTCTGCTCAGTGCAGGGGCCCAGTATTGATCCTGTGTTAGGGAGATCAATGCTCTGTGGCCTCTGAATTACATGTGCCATGTAACAAGAAGGAGAAGATGGAGGCTCAAGAGCCAGGTGGGATAGTTCATCACAACCTGAAGATCAAGCTGTGCTGGGGTGGGGAACTTGACTCCAGAGCAGCTGTTTCCCATGACTGCCCTTGATTAGGGGGTGTACAAGTAGAGCACGAGGTGGGGCTGCCTAATTAAGCTCCAGAGTGCGACTGAGCAGGAGCTCTTGGTGGCAAGATCCCAGAGACCTGAGGGAGACCAAGAAAGGATGGAAGGTTAGTGAGGGGTTGAGCAGAGCGTGGGAAGCACAGATACCCCAGCAGAAAGAGGTGGGTGAAGCACTTTCAGAAGCTGCTGTTTACAAACAGATTGATTTGTGTGGACAGCAGGATCACAAGGATTACTTCTGCCTGTGGGGTTAACTTTTCAGTTGGATTTGTTAATGGCTGGTCTAGGTGAGTCCTGCTAGTCTAACCAGAATTTTGGGGTTTGTTTTGTTAATGTGGAGGGTACAGTTTGGGAAAGGAGGGGCTACAGCAATATATACAGCTGTGTTCTGTGTGAGGAAAGTGTTTATCATCCCTTTGGTTGAATCAAGCAACAAATGTGAACTGAGGAGTGTCTTATGGGGGAAGGTGGGGAGGCATTTTCAGAGTATTCTTATTTTACTTAAGTGATTTCACAGAATTGCTCATAGACCTGAGACACCTACTCCTAAACAAGAACAGATATTATGCCCCCAGGTCTACTGCCTGTTCCTAGCAGATGTAGTAGATTGCCTTTGTACCTTATTTAAGACTACACTAGGCTGGAATAACAGTGTCTGAGTAAGGGAGGGCTCTCTCTGTGGGCTTGGGAAACCTTGTGTAAAGATTTGTGAGGGGCAATAGAAGTGATGTAATCTTCTTTCAGCTCCTTCAGCCACTCGCTAGCACAGGATTCAGAATTCACAACCCAGATGCAAATGGATTTTTACAGGGGGGAAAAAGGAACTTAAAGGAAAAACAGGAGTTGGGGGAGCAAGAAGGAGCCTGAATTTCAGGTTGCTCTCTCTACCCCTTTCCCTGGTGCCAGAGGCTGCTCACAAGGCAGTGCATTTTACTCCCCATAGCTCAAGGCAATGCCTGAAGGCACCTTTTAGTATTACCCATTTATACTAAGGCTACACACCTGAGACCAACCACAAGAGTTTTCCTCAGTGAAATCTTTTTAAATCCTTGCTTTGTTTATAAGGGGAATGTGTTTCTTAAAAGCAGTAGCTTGCTGCCAACCTGGATTAACACAGACTTTCAAGCACCATTTTAAGAGCAGTAATGTATTACCACACTCAGCCTCCCCCCACTTTCAACAGCAGGTTGTTTCTGCATATTTAAGTTCACTAGACTTCTTAACACATCTTATGTTTGTTGTTTTGGGGGTTTTTGGTTGGTTTGGTTTTTTTTTTTTTTTTTTCTTTTTTAAAATTATGCCTGTTTAATATTATACCTGCTAGTTGTGAGATAGCAGAATACTAAACAAATGCTTCTTTAGAAGGACCTAATTTATAGTAGCAGGATGATGGTAAAAGCTATCTGCTTTAGACAGAGTCCCTTTGATGGGGAAGATTCAATCAGATCTCTTAAAAGTGCTTTAACAGAATTCTAAGAATTCTTTCTTGTGTTTCTGCCACTTTTCTGTCTTTCATTGGCACTTCTTTGTGCTTGTGCTGTACACGGGTGACTTGGGAGAGAGACTCCTGTGTGATAGTGTTAGTTTATTTTTTTAAAATCTATGAGAAACACATTTACCCAGTGAGAAACTCTTAGTGTAGTGTTTTTGTAACTGAGCCACATGACAAGCCCCTCTGTTGTATGTGGATAGCTGGGTTCCTGCTCTCTCTCAATGTGAGAAAGGCCAAGGTGCATAAACCTGCAGCTGCACCAAATCACTTGTTAATGTGATAGGGAACAGCAGGTCAGCTTTGCAGTCCAAGCTGAAATTTGAGGGTAATTCTTCAAATCTTGCTGAGGTTTCTTGGAAACTAGTTTGCTAGTTAATATCCTTTGCTTGTCCCTCTTTAGGCAGTGGTGCAAAATGAGTAAAGGCTGGCAGAGAGAACAGAATAGGTGATGTCCATGCACCAAAATGGTTTCCAGGGCTGTATGTTAGTTCTTGATCAGAGCAACTTGTTTTGTTTCTTCTCCAGCTGTGAGAGCTTAGTGCATTATTACCATTCTCCCCCTGCTGTGATGAGCCCTAACGAGGGCTTCGTGCTCATCTGTGTGCAGCAGTGTTTAAGGTAGTGGAAGAGGACAGGAAAATAGCAGCTCCCCTTTTTGAGGAGCACGGGTGGGTTGTGACTAGCCAAAATCTAGCACAGGCAGGCTTTCCTCAAAAGAGACCATGGACCTGAGAAACTTCACCATGTGATTCCTTAATTGTGTGTGTGTTTAAAGGGTTTTTTTCACCCCTGCATATTGAGGTTGCTCCCAGTTTTTCTACACTATTAAATTAATGTTTTCATGTCTGCTCCTGAAATGATGTGAACCTCCCAGCTCTGATATGGCACCTTTCCCCAGCCTGGAGCTCAGCTTCTTCTCACCAGTTGGATGATAAGAGAAAAACAACAGAACAAATCCCTTTCTGCAATGCAAATGTTCCTGTGCTATGTGGTAACTTAGGGCTGTTTTGATAGGAGGAAGGTGGTGGTAAGAAAACTATATTCTTTAACCCAGAGCAAGTTTAATATCATTGCTATTACTAAAGAATTGTGGTTCCTTTCTTTTAGGTGGTGCCCAAAGCACCTCTCAGCCTTAATGCAGTTTTGGTAGGGATTTTTGCTACTAGTGCCCCTGAAAAGAAGGTAGAAACTTAGACAAAACCAAACAAAAAACCCTCAACAGAACAAATACATAAGGAAAACTGGTTCCCTTTGAAGTCAACAGAAAGGCTTTAAAGGACTTTACTATTCTCTGAAGTGCTGCTAGCAGAAACAAATGGAAATAATATATTCTCAGTGCAGACCTCTTTGCATTATAGCTTAGGCTCACTGGTTTTCATTGTTCTCCAAACAGCAGAAAATCTCAGGTTGTGGCAAGGGCAGGATTATCTCATTTCACAACTCAACTAGATTCCTTCTTTGGCACGTCTGTTTGCTCTCAGGACAGGGTCTGTAGGGCTGCACAGTTCCTGAGGAGCAGATTTAAAAGGTTTTGAAACTCTTTCCAGTTTTCTCCTTGTACTTAAGTATCAGAAGAGCAGTGATGCCCTTTCCTGGTACCTGCTTCAGCCCAGCCGTGTTTGTTCCCTGAATTAAGAGTTGAGCTCAGTCACACGTGACTTCCATGAGTGCTGATGGCTTTTCAGGTGTGGTAAGAGATTAGAAGTAGGCCTTGTGGAGTTAGAGGGCAAAAGGGAAAACTAACAAAAAGAAATGGATTTCAAGGGAGAGTGTAAATGTGCTGGATGCTTTATGAGGAATGCTGATAGAGAGGAGAAGGAAAATGAGGAGAAAACACAGTTGAATAGTTGGCTGCTGCTGAATGCAGGGGTGGTGGTGCAGAACTGTGCAGAGGATTAGTGGCAAGAACAGGTTAAAAGTTGGCATGGAGAGAAAGGAAATATTTGTAAAGACTTGAAGGGGATGTGTGCTTGCAAGCAGAGGAGGGCTTTTTGAGTTTCACAGGAATGGCTGTACTCCTTAGGGCAGCCACACAACCAAGGAGAGGTTCAGGAGAGGAAATGGAGGAGATACCAGAATCCTATTGAAACTGCAGGGAGAGCCCCCTAAGGTGAATATAGTTATACAAGCTGAGGATTATCCAGGGCAGTGAAGTAAGTGAAAGGATCTCAGGATTTGCTGTTACCTCCAAAATGACTAAATCCTTACTAGCCTTGTTAAGAACCATACATGCTGGATCACAGAGCTCTCTCCTTAAGGCAAGGGACATCAGAAGGCCAATATGTCAGTATGCCTGGCAGTTCCAAAACATTTAAATGGTGTGCAGCTTTCCAGATTCCCAAGTAAATGCAAGAATTCTGAGAGCAGCTATGGTGAATTAATTGTTCTGAAGGTTTTTGTTGCAAAGCTGAGCTTAAGACCTTGAGACGGAGTGTGCTGTGAAGCTGACTGAAATATTCCCTTCCCCCAGAGATGCTCTGGATAATGTGATATTCATTTTAGACTTGAATATTTCACCACTCAGTTTAAACTTGCAAAAAGTTATTCAGTCCTCCTTTGTGCATTGGAGACATTTGGTACTGTGGTAGCTGAAACAAAATAGATGGTTTATTGTGTGGGGTTTTTTTAAGAAGCAGCTGCCTCCAGTAGCAGGTAGGCAATTAAAACCAAACCAATGAAACCCCAAAAACCCCAAAACAAGAAACTCATAAGGAAGTAAGCAATTCCGGTCATATTTTACCCCCAGGATAGTATTTTGTGGAAATTGGAAAAATTCTGTGTTGGGTAAGCATGGCTGGGTCTTCTGTCTGCACAGAAGGAGTTGGGGAAGCTGTATTGTGTGTGTGTGGTGGCTCACACCCTGTATTTTTAGTGGGTGATTTTGAAGATGCTGTGCACTGAACAGGGCAGGTGGCCTCTTGAGCAAGGCATGGTACAAATACCAATGTTTATACAGTGTTCTGCCCCAAAGAACTCAAAAGATAAAGTACTAGCACAGAAAGAGGAACGTCAAAATAAGCAGAGTGAATTACATAATTTTGGCTTGTTTTATGCAAAGACTGTTTTGGGTGGAATGGATACCTAGTGGTATTTTATACTGCCAGTGATGCTAGATATTGAGTGCATCTGAAAAACCTGACTCAATACAGAATATTTTCTTGCAAGACTCTGTTCAGTTGTGAAGTAAACCAACCTGAAGACTTGGAGCTAAAGCTTTTTACTGGATAAGGCATCACTTCAGCTTCCTTTGAACGTGTAGCATGTGATTTCCTTATAACAGTTTTGTTTATTTTACTGACCAAAGTAACTCCAGTGCCACTTTTAATCCTAGTTAAAATTGTGTATCTGATCAGGCTCAAGTTGGCTGCTAAAGACAACAGGCTTCTAACAGTGCTCACTCTGTAAATTATTGGCATCATCTTTAAGAAAAATGATTCACTACTAACAAAGAGGCTTAGAAAACACAACATCATATTGTATTTGTTGTAGAAATATTCTGAAACACCTAGACTGCTGTGCTGGCTGCAAAGAAAGAAGATATTCCAAAAATGCCTCAAAACCACAAGTAAAACCAAGATAATCTTACTACTTAATACAACAGGTGTGGCTGACCCAATGCCCAGCAGAAAAAATAGAAATTAATCTGCTGCTGCCTGTGTTTTTAAGCACTCCAGACAGACTGTGATGTACAGGTATATATTATACTTGTAAGAAGATGAAAAGTTTGATCTGCTGCTGAGGCTAAATACAGATTTTTCTTTAGCTAGAGAAACTCTCCTGCTGCTAGTACACAGTGTTCTTTCTTTTTTCCCCCAAGGCACTTATGTACATTTAATTGGTAACTGCAACACCTCTGCACCTCCAGGCGTCTATCATTGGACCCAAAGGTTCCCATCAGGGTGGATTTGTATCTGACAGCCCCCCCACCACTGCAAAAAACTATTGTGAGACCACAGACTTGGTCACTGCATGATAGAAATCATTGAGCTATTAGTTGACTTTAAAGCTATTCTGTTGAAGTAGCTTCACAATCACTAGATTTTTTGTTTTGCTTTAGTTAAATATGTGGTTAAGAGTTTTGTTAATAAGGTTCAGAAAGAGAATCTTTCAAGACAGCCTTTCAGACCAAGGTGACTAACTCAATGTCCATCTCTTGATAGAATCAGTGTTGGTCTGTTGACAGCAAAGAGATTGAGAGGACCTATGGGCTAAAAGCACTGACTTTATGGAGCTTGCAGTCAGCAGTTAATAAACAGCAGGGAAACTGAGCATGAAAGCAGGCAATGGGAAACCTGTAAAGTTCAGTCAATGAATGCTCAAAACCTCGACAAGCAGTGAAACAATAAAACCTGCATTGTCCCTGTGCCTTCTCATCAAGCCGTTCTGAAACTTCTTACAAGCACTGCAGCAAAGGGAAGCTTTGTGGAAAGAAGGCACATCAATGATGCTGTAGCAATTTT
>VYZX01019815.1:7793-29774 GCA_013401335.1 Brachypteracias leptosomus | reverse complement strand
GTGGTGGATGTGTTGAGCACTGGTGTGTTCTTGTAGTACTGCTGTACTGAGCTTACACTGCAGAATTATGGTGGGGGGGTTTTCCCCCTTGCTTGGAAACCTGGTTCTGAAGCACCCAGTGTACTGGCAGAATTCTCTTATGACTTAAGCCTGGCACTTATTGCCCTCCTAATCTGGGTGCCTGGAAGTCAAGGTTAAAGTCAGAGATGCTATTGAAGTTAAATTTTAGTCTGTTTGTGTAAGACCAACATTACCCTCGTACCACCAGCCCAGTCTATTATAACTTTTCCACTACTGGGCTAACTTCAACAAAATCTAGACAAGTAGATGTCCCCAGAAATGCAGGTTCTGTTAAATAACTGTCAGTGAGAGCACACTAGTGATTCCATTAATGGAGTAATGTGAGCTCAACTCTTATCAGACATGAGAGAATCTGCACCAGTTCATTTTGGGTTATGTATTTACTGTGAGTGGAAATCACTCTAGATTACTTCCCCCTAAGTAGTTCTGACAGAAGAGGATATTTTTCATTTACCTGCTTGTTCTTGCAAAAACGTTTATCACTTTGAATTAAAAAATTCAACGTGTGATTGGTTCAGGTGTTTCTGACATTTTTTTTTCCTTGATGATTTTTAGGTATTGCTTCAAAATTGTTAGTGAAAAATATATATTGAGTTAGAAAAAAAGGGATTTAAGGGAGTGCTTACGTTTAGGTTAGGGCCAAATAAAACTTTGGGCCAATCAATCAAATACAACTAAGTTTTAAGTTAGTTGAGTAAGATCCAAGAAAGTGATGGTTGAAGTCCTAAGCAGTGAACATCTGTGCACCCATGAGATTTCCAGCAGTGGGGATTTGCATCTTGAATCTACATCCAAATAGAGCTATTCTCTCTAGGCAGGCTCTGGAGTGATAGGCCTATGTTTAAACTTTCCTTCTGATACTGAGAACAGATTTTGCCTAACTTGAAAATTAAATATACTGGGTTTCCCCCCCACAGTTTAGGGCAACAGGCACTTATTTACACCTGTTTTCCAACAGTCTCATTCATGGACTGCTGAACTTAATAATGGATGTAAGTCCCATTGATGGGATTTATTTTTACAGCAATTTTTTTTTTATTTGTTAATGTTTTAAATACTAAGAAAAGACTTGACTATGGCTGACTTACTGAATTGCAGCATTTTTCCCACATGACTTCTACCATCTCCAAGTACTGGACCTCTTAATTCAGTACTTTTTTTTTTTTTTTTTCCTTGCCACTTCATCCTCTGGAAACTTGGCAGTATTGTACAATCCAGGTATAGGATCTAGAATCTAGAGTAGAATCTAGAGGGGGTTTTTTTGTCAAAAGGCTTCAGTGGTCTCCAGGGTAAGTGTACACAGTAAATGGAATTATACAAGTAGCTGGGAAGCTACATAAAACAGATGAAAGAAAGAATTGGGAGCCAGATTAGACAGAAATCTTACATGGTATCTAAAATATGAGGTTAAGGGTGGTTTAAAGAATGTTCAGTACTTTGTGTAGAGCCTAGTGTTACAAAAATCAATAGAAATGCAGGAGTTGTGCCCAGCACACGTGTGAGGGGTATGTTCACTCATTGCAAAGAGCACACTAATAGACATTTTTCTGATGTCACCTGGGCTGTGCTCCTTGCTGTGAGTGTCAGGCAGCACCAGCAGAGGTGTTGGTCACCCAAACAGATGTTCTCTGACAGATAACCCTCCTTGGCTTGAGCTTTTTATTGGAAGCATTTACTTCACTGATACTTGTAATGTGGCGAGACTTCTGTCACTCGTTTCAGTTTTTATCCCCCTTTTCCCCCGTGCTGCTTTATAGAGTAGTTTGTCTTGTAATCTTTTCCTTATTGCTGGAAAATTGTCTATTTTAAGCCTTGATTCTGCTCTCAGCCATGCCAGCTCCAATCCAGAGCAGTGAGGCTGAGGAAGGACATTCCAATCTGAGCACTGCAGCTGTCCCATCATGGTTTTATTCTGGCCTTTCCATCAGCAATGCCAAGTTAATAAAAATCATTCTCAAGTATTGCTTTTTCTCTTAGTGATTTTGTGAATTCTATTCAGGCAGCAGATTTTCAGAGAAACACTCCTGACCATAGCTGACAGCTGCCTGCATTATTTGATTAATAATTGCTGATGTAGGGAATACCAGCCTGGACAATTGCCACCATATTAACTCAAGTACAATGTAAAAATTAGTCTGCTTTTTTTTTTTTTATTGCAAGATAAATATATTATTGTGCTCTCCTTTTGAAAACCTGTTAGACATGAAATTGCAAGATAATTTGGGTACTTGCAGGGAAAAAAATAAGCTACATTTTGCTGTTCTGAATTGAGAATCAGACTTTTCCTCTGCCAGTCACTATTGAAATACCATGAGCCTGTGTCTCCATTTGGTTTAGCAATGCAATTTGTAGGACAACTTGAATGGGTGAATTTGCGTAGATAGATGTAAATCATTATAACCCTACCTTTTGGACCTGTAGGAGTGAGCCTCTGATCAATAAATAGTTGTTATTTCAACTTCCCAAATGATGTAATGTACAAATCTTGTTTCAAATAGAAAATATATTGCAGAAAATCATGCTTTGTTCAGGTACAATTAAAAAGCAGAACACTTGTTTCTGAAGAAACTATTAATTACAAATAATTTGTTTGACTCCATCAGTACAGAAAAGGCAATATCACCTAATATATGCTGTGAGTAAAATAAGCTTAGAAATACGTATTTTTTGTGCGCTCAGAAATATTCCTGATAAGGAGTTTTTAATCATACTGTAATTGTTGTGCCTCTGAGTCACAGACACAGGATGGTATATCCTGGAAATAATAGTCCTGTAGTGAAACCCCTTAAATGGAGATAAAATTGCTGTAATGTGGGAAGTGCTTGGACATATTAATGTACACTTCTCTCAGTGTAGTTATCCTAATATTTTGCTCTTGAGTCCCTAGCTTTGGGCAAATGTTGTTGCAGTCACACTTCTGGTATTTTTTTTTCCTCATTCTCATAGAAAACATGCATCTGGATCATAAACGCAAGGTTAGGATTCATTCCTGCTGAAACTTGAATCTTCCACATCTCTACAAATTATTTTTAAAACACTTTTCTCATAACCTGTTATTTCAACATTACTTAGAAGTTGTAGGACTTGCTCAAATAGGGATGTATAAGTCCAGTCCTGTTGAAAAAAGTCATGTCACACAGCACGTATCTAGGACAAACTCAAACACAAACTCTTGTAAAGCACTTCTAAAACCTGAGACCCAAAGATGCAGGTGAATTCTTATGCAGACACTGAATAAATCAGGAGCAAAACAAGCCAGCTTTTAATGAAGTAAGAGAGGATGAATCAGTATTTATCAATTTAATCATCAGATACTGAACATTCTGATTCAGAGTCACAAGGAGATGTAACGTTGCAGAGAAATATGTCAAATGAAGAGCAGCAGGAATACAAAGGCAAGAAGGCTGAAGGAAGAGGTTTGTGAAAGTCTGGAACTAGTGGAATAGGTGATAATCATGGAGCCAAGGATCTTAGCCACGTTGGCAATTTAAAACTGCATTTTAGTGAATTTCTTACTGCTGCTTTGTAAGGTACAGTCAGAAAATAGGGCACAGTGCAGCCTGGTCTGTATTGCCTCGGCATCCAGCGTTAACGTGGGGCCTCAGTGCCAGAGAGATGCTAATACTAGTTTTTTGCTTGAGCTGTGTAAAATCACAAGAAGTTCAATTAAATGGGATCAAATCACCAAAGTCTGCTTGGACTTTCCAAGACCTTGTCCCACCTTAGGTATATTACATAATTTAAGGCTTCCTTATGCGTTTAGGTTGTACCTTAGTTGGGGATTATAGACCCATATTAGTGTTGTTTGAAAGGTATTAATTGTTTTAAAATCATTTTTACAGCCTATCTTCAACTTTACCTCTGACAAAACTGTTATTTTTTTTCTCCTTGGTGTTGTGGATGTATTTATAACTGTAATTGTCCTGCTGGTAGGGGAAAAAAGGGCTCCTAGTAATACAGGAATGTGAATTGAAGGCAGCTAGCTCCCTAATAGGGACAGCTAATTAGGAGCTTTGCTGTTTTGTATTGGGATTGGGCTGTGGGAAAGATGATCTACAATAGCTTGCCTTTGACATTGAAGATGGTATTGTGGTTCTGTGTCAATTAAGGAATAGAGACTGTGGCCCTGTGTTAATAGAGTAGATGTGATGGATTATTTGTCTGGAACATATATAGAATGAATACTGGGATTGTTTTGGCAGCAGACACCTTGATAAGACACCTGCAAGGCTGAAATGTAATAATAGTGTAACCATGGTAATGCTGATGAATTAGGACTGATGTAATGTTAAGAGCTGAGGTTGATGTAATATTAGATTAATAAATTTGTAATGATGGGTAAATTGCTGTTTTTACAGTGGCTGGGCAAACCCACTCACCTGAGTGCTAGGGAGGCTTGGGGGTGAAGACCTTTATGTGTGGGATGGGGCAAGGGGCAGAAGTTTTGAAGCTCTTTGTGCGGGAAATTCTTCTGTCAGAGCCACAATATTTGAAATAATTTAAAGCGATATATGTGTGTTGCTTCAGGAGATGTGTGGAGCCTTTTCCTGAATACAGATTCTACTGAGTTGTCTTCTTCACCCCAGATATCCCAACTCTGTGGAACATTAAGAGCATCTTCCTGTTAGTCATGTGCAGCTTCTTTCCCCCCAAAAAAGTAAGCTGTAACAATTAAGTGCAACTGTACTGGCTACAGAAAACGATCTCTTAATCTAATATTAAACTATAATTTAATTTTCTAATAAACCTACTCTGCATTAATATTATATTTGGCATTTTATAGTCCTGCCTACCTTTAGTAATGTAGTTTAATTAATCAACCCCCCATATTCCCTTTTATTTCCTGCTGCATTACTTGTTGCCTTTTTGGTTCAGGGCACATCACCACAATTATTTACCTCTTTAATTAGCTCCACACCATTAATCTGTGCTGCTTCTCATCTTTCTTTAGATGGAGTAACAGTTTGCATTTCTGTGAGAGCAAAACAGTTATAGCTGCTGGAGTTTCCTTGACATCTTAGAGCCAATATCTCATGATGTGTTAAGACCTCTGTGCAATTCCCTGCAAGTGGATTTGAAGTCAATGTATTGCAGCCTAAGGAGTTTCTTTAGTTTCTTTAGCATCTCAAATATATCAATGAACCACGATGATGGTGCAGTTATATTCATGCATATTAAAGAGATAGTTCACCATTATTTAAAGCTACTTGAAGCCCATTGATCAAATTTTGGGGTTGTGCAAAGCTGAACTACCAAAAAAATTGGAGAAGTGTGGTAATGAAGACTCCACTTAGTTTAGCACCTCTGTGGGTGCCTCTTGCTGCAAGAAGGTCTGGTAATGATAGTTTGATATCTAGCTGAAGTTCCACACTACCCTAGATCTTACTGTGCTTAAAGTTAAGACTGTGTTCAGCTCTCTGCACCAATACACAGTAACTTATTTTTTCATTCACTGCAATTGGTTTCTAAGGGTTTACCTCATGCACACTACACTGGAAGCCATAGAAGAAAATGCAGCCTGTGTGAGGTCTTGAACTGGATCTTGGTGCTCCCCATCTTCCCTCTCCCACTTTGCCCAGAGAGCTTTGTCTTTGTGCATTTGTGGGAAACTAGGCTCTATGACACGTGGTGTGGGCTTCCTGCATATATGAAGAAATTGTGTTACCAAAATAATTTCCTTATGAGCATGACTCTTGTTCAGGGTCTAGGTAGGGGTTTTATGTCTCAGGGTTTTTACTTGGCCCTTGGGTGAGCTTTGTCCTCACCTCGTTCCTTGGTGACATGGAAAGGGATCAGTTTGGGACAGGAAAGTTATCAGTTTTTCCTTTAAAATTCTTTTATTTATTTATCCAGACGAGATCTTTCCTGTAGAGGTTCTAGAGATCCAGCTAAGCTCCTACCAGGCTGGATTATTTTAGTGTGTAACTGCAGTTACACTCAGGAATTGGGCAAAGAGGCTTCCTGGCTCTTTATTTTAGTGTAACAAATTTCCCTTGTTTGAAGTGAGATGTCCACTGCAGGGAAAGGGCTGGGTTGTACCTACAGGAGAAAAATTTATGCTATATGAGAAATGCAGAACATACTATCTACAGTTTCTCACTGTTTTAGTCCTTTGAAATTATTCACATTTTGCAGAAAGAGCGTTTTGATCTCATTGATTTGTTGAGAGATTCTCCAAGTGATCTCAAGAGGATTAAGATGCACAGTTCCTATTAATTTAAATTGGAATTACCAACAGTTAAATGCCTTAAATGGTTTGGGAAATCAGTTTTATTTTTTTATTATATAACATTATTCAGTGCAATTAACCTACAGAGCAGGCAACCCTGAGTGTGGTGAGCAGGTGGAATAGTGATTTGTGTAGGTGCCAGCTCTTTTTATTTTGACAACCCTGCCTTGATTCAGGGCTTGGGAGCTTCTGCATGGCCCATGATGAGAGGCCACATGCAGCAAGAGGCTGCCCAGGAAGGTCAGTCATGCTCACAGATTAGAAGAGCTGCACACTCAGCTAAAACTATTTATTTTAGACCATGGTGAGCAGACACTGCAGGTGGGTGGTGCTCCAGAGTTAAGGACCCACATCTATTCTTATATCTCATTTATCTAGCATGAAAGTTCCTTTTTATATCTGTATGTCAGAGAAAGATTCCATTTCTGCTGTCCTGTCAGTGGTGTACAGGATTATCTGTGCCAATGGTGCATTAGATCCTACTGCTTAAAAATGCACTTGTGTCTCTTTCTTGCCTTGTGTGTGTCTGGTCAGCTTGGCTCTTCTTTCATTTGCCTATTGCTCCTAATATTCAGGAATAAATCTACAGAGACACTGAAGCTATACCTGTGGCTTGATGTAAAAGGGCAATGCAGTCATTATGTTAATAGCTGGGAACTTTAAAGACCCCAATTATATCTCGGGCTTCCTGCATAATGTTTGGCAAATCATGTGCTCTCTGCTTCTTACACATCCCTCACAGAAGTTGAGCACACTCATATATATGTGAAAGGGAAATTAAAGATGGGATGCAAAGCTCTGACTGGAACTGGAGCCAATGTCTTCACCCCCAGATCTGTGGGAGCACATCCTTAGTTATAAACAGTATTATCAACGTGATACTTAATGTGGTGATAGCCAAATTGTCATTTTTTTGCATTTCAAGTAGAAGTCTGAATTTGAAGCATTGTCAAATGGCAAATTCTTAATAAAGAATATATTAAACCCAGCATGAACCTGGTGTTTTGGGTGTTAGATGGTTTGAAAAACATGAACAATGAGAGCCAAAGGAGAGTGTTGTAGCAGACCTACCTTTCTCCTTAATTGTGCTTGCACTGTTTGATCCCAGCTGAGTGAATTGTGTAAGGGGAAAAACATCATTGGGAAACCCTCACTAGGCATTAGCAAAAAAGTCTTGGAAGATTAGGAATATTTTAACATGGAGTTCTGTGTGAGTGGTGTTGCCAGCACACCCACGTTGACGTGCTCTTCATCTACAAATTGCTAAGGGAGATGAATGGTGCCAGGCTGGTCTAAGTAAATGATCAGAGTACATTATTTCCACAAAAAGGTAGCTATAGGCTGGAATCAAATTTTGCATCATGGGTATGAGAGCACTACTCTGGGAAATAAGTACATTAGGGCATGCAGCTTTCTTAGCATCAGCTATTACATCCTTTTAAGCCATATTTCTGACAGTACATTTCCTTCTTGAAAATTGGGAATTTGTTCTATTTTTATAGAAATGAGCTTATTGCAAATTGGCATACTCTGTGTACACAGCTTTCTGTGCCACACGGGGACCACAGGGCAATTATCAGAGGCATCCATTGAAGGACTTGAGTAATTTGCCAAATGTTATTTTGTTTTCAGATAGAGTAAATAGTTTTCCTACTGAAGAGCATTTAAGTGCTCCAACTTTTTGCTTAGTTTATTTAAATAGTCTTGTTTCTCCTACCCCTTTAAAAACATTTCTCTGTTGAGTTTTCCGTTTTTATGTGCTCAAGCACAGTTATGTGACTGATTGCCTTTAATGTCTTTTATGAATCTGAGCATATGGGAGCTCATCCCAAGCTGTAGCTATACAAGGATGTTAATTTAAAGAAGGAGGTCAGTTAGAGACTTCATTAACAGTTTAAAACACTAGGTCTTCTCTACGAGGAAACAGAATTATGTGTTTGACAGATGTGTTGTTCTCCTTAAAGAAAACAATTTCTGATATAAATGGTTCCATAACAGCTTGTCTTCTACTGGTAGTGGATGACTTCTTGTGTTCATCTGCTGGTGCACTGCAGAAAAGAATCCCAGTCCTACCTCTTGCCCATTCACATCATCACGGGAAGACCTGAGCGAGTCCCTTAAGCTGCCTGATTTTCTATGCCTTCAATAATAATGTAGAGAATGTGCATTACAAGCCTTTGAATTCTACCCTCTACTTTCTTCTGATTTTATTTTTAAACTGTTCAGTGCTACATTTTTCCACAGCCACATGTTGCATGTGTGTTAACAAAAGTCTTCAATAGACAGAAGCTGTTCCTTGAACGACAGAGCTGATAGAGTTTGGTTTCCTCTTGACTTACCTCCCGTGTTTCCTGTACCCAGACCAGTTTTGAACCCAGGTGGCTGGTGAGGCATAGGCTGCCAAGCTGCTGGGTGGGGGAAACATCCCTCCCTTTCTTTTAAAGTGCCTTATCTGTCTCCAGCTGCTGGTTTTCATGAAGCTGTTAAGAACGTAGCACCCAAGACCTCTGCTGCTTTGTCACTTGTAATTATGGTTGGCCAGGTTCAAAAGCTGTTAGAGAAGACTGGCAGACACTGTGATCCCTTAAGCCATGTTTCCTTAAGGAACCCAGGCTGAAATTACCTTTCCATTTTCCGTGGTATTGTATCACATTACTTAATATGTGTCTTCAGGAGATGATAAATGCCAGGCAGCTTTCATTACCTGCAGCACTAAGTGCACTCATTGTCCTTGTTCCTGTGGTAGTGCCATGAATTCCTTACATGTCCTGCTTTTTGGAAAGAACTACACGCCCTCCTGTGCTCTACAGCTCTGCTTTGGCAGAAAACACTTCTTTTCCTTTTAAGTTCACTTTCCTCTTCTGTCTTCTCTTGCCAGGGGACCATTACTTCTGTCATGGCAGTGTACTTTATTTGTCACCACCTCCCAGCGGGTTCTCAGAGAGGAGCAGGTCTGGGTTTGCTCGGGGAGGGCAGAGGGGAGTGGAAGTGGTGCAGAGGCTTCCTGCACTTGGCTTCTCATCCCTTTTGCTACTGTGCAGAGAATTCTCCATGCTGGCTGCTTCACTCTGACTGCTTTATCACCTTCAGCAGCCAGCCTAATCCCAGCCTGTGTCAATCAGTGATCCCTCTCCTCCTGCATTTATAGCTTTAACTTCCAGCTTTTCACTGTTTCCAACACCTCCTTGTGTTGCTACTGACAAGTGCTTTTGAACAGATGCCACACTGCACCTTGTCAGAGCTCTTCAGAAATATGCATCTGGATGAATTTTCTGCACGCAAGAAAAAGAACTGGCCTCCTTGTTTAGTCTTCTGTGTGTATGTAAAATAATGGATTCAAGATAGTTGGAAATAAATAGGTGCAATTCTTGTGAGACTTGGATTACTCTTCATAGTATCCAGTGCTGCTGTTCATGGCAAAATCACAATCACCTCAGTGTTTTCATATAATTCCTGTGGTGGGAAATGTAACATGGTGAAACTGAAGGAATGTCCACCATTCCTGAAAGGTGGAATGTCTAAAGATGCTGACAGGTAGGTTCCTTTCAGTGGATGTTTGATTCTGTAGTAACTGACCCACAGCTGCTCTCCAAGTTGTAGTGTTGATCGTTCTGTTCGTTTCTCCCCACACTAATCGTGTGTGTTCTGCAATTTGTTTAATTACATTTTCAATCTTGACCAAGTTCTCTTGCCAGACTTTGATTCTGAAGTCCAACAGTGGAGAGACAGATGAAAACAATGAGTTTAGTGTGCATAGCTTAACATAAGAATGTGTTTATTCATTTGCTTTTCTCTCTCCCTTCCTTTCAATTTTTATCAATTCAATTTTTATCCCTTACTCTCTAGTATATCAGTGATGGGTTTTTCTCATACCACACCCCCAATCTTTCTATTTTTTTGATATCATCTTTTCCTGGCTTTTATAGATGTGTTTAAATATTCTATGATTCTATTCTATGAAATATTAGTGGTGTTAGCATCAGACTAACTCCAGCTCTTGAGTTCCTTTAATACCACAACTTGAGAGCAGAATGAGTTAATCCCTTTGTCTAAAATAGTTAATGTTTTAATATTCTTCATCTGTGGCAGATTGGTACCTACCAGTCTAAAGGTGTTTGGATTGCCCTATGTGAGAGCAGGAGGCTGTGGAGCATGCCAAGTGCCTGCTTTGCACATAGGTCATAAAAGGTTCTTAAAGGCTTTGTGTACATTTAAATAATTTTCATTATCTTTCTTGTCACAGTTGATTCTTGGTCTCAAATTTACTTTAGCTTTCCTTTCTTAAAAGTGAGGAAACAACTGAGTTGTCCTTATCACAGTGTTCTGGAGGGTAACAGAGGTGAATCCAATTTTCTATTTTTCAACTCTTTAGTTTTGTCTTTCACTTTTATAGAATGACTCATCATGGAAAAGGAAATTGCTATTGACAAGCTGTTTTAAATAAAATAAAAATCACCAAAAAACCAACCCCCCAAAACCCCAAACCACACCAAAAAAAATCCCATGAAACCCAACCAAAAAACATCCAATAACACACAATCTGCCAAAAAACCAAACAACCAAAAAAAAAAAAAATCCAACAACCAAGCAAACAGGCAGATAAAATGCACCAATATGGGCAGGAAAGCAGAAAGCTGTTTACCTGGTTCTTTAGCCTTTGGGTTCTGCGTGTGGAGTTTAGACTGTCTAGGGACATTTTACCTTCTTGACACCTCCCCATGTGGCCAGTACCTCTCCTGACATGGGGGACAATCCTTGTTCCCAGTACCAGGTGTTGAGTCTTCAGCTTATGCTATGTCATCCTGTCCGTTTTTAAGTCTTTTCTTTTATGTGAGGTCATTTGTCCATTGCCATTCAAATATGATGTGTCTTGAAATAACCGTTCACTGATGCCAGATATGTATCAGTACAACCTTAAACCCTCTTCTCCCATTTAATGGGTGGTGTTCTGGACCTCTTGTGCTGACAAGACCCAGGTTCATTCAGTGTGTTCTACTCTGGGATGCTGGTTTCTCACCTCACAGCTTTAACTGTTGTAGTCCTTTTTTCTTTTACTTGTTTTGTGCTAGTATACACGCATTACACTTCACAGCAGAACTAAACTACCACGTTGAAATGAATGCTGCAAATAGTTGCTGTTCCTTTTTAATGGTTTAATTTGGGAGATACTTGAGAGAGTGTATTTTATAGAAGCCTCACCAGTGTAAGTTTCCCTTAGGCACGAAGCAGCAGTGGGATGCATTGTGTGTTCTTATTGTGGGAGTTGCAAGATACCAGAAGTAATCTGAACACTGAAGAAAAGCCCTAGAGCAGTAAGTTCACAGTGCATTATGAGCTGGTGCATTGTCCAACTTCAAGTCTTTTCTATAGTTGAGACCACACATTGAAATTGTTCCAGTGTTCACAAAGCCATTAATAATTTCTGATTAAATGCAATAATGCAGGATAAGAGTCATCCTTCCTAACTTTGAGGTATGCTGAGCAGAACTGAAGTCTCCATGAAGGATTCTCTGTATCACTGAAGCCAGGAAAGATTCTACAGTTTTCTTTGATGGGTGACTAGAGTGGGTTATAAAATACAGGCAGTAGTGGAAAATTTTGGCTTGATTGTCTGATTCTGGACATAATGGAAAGAGAACATAATTAGACTCATAGAATCATAGAATGGTTTGGGTTGCAAGGGACCTTAAAGATCATCTAGTTCCCCCTGCCATGGGCAGGGACACCTTTCACTAGAGCTCAAAGCTCTATCCAACCTGGTCTTGAACACCTCCAGGGATGGAGCATCCCACAACTTCCCTGGGAAACCTGTGCCAGTGTCTCACCAGCCTCAGAGTGAAGAAAACATTAGAAGGGATTTGGCTAGAGAGCAGATGTGTTATGAGGCATGAACTTGGGGTGTCCAAGTCTATAAAAAGAAGCTTCATCAGTGTTTGACCCCTTGGAGTGGAGCTTAGAAAAACTTTCCGAGTCTAGAAGCCTTGAGGGATAACATGTTTTTTCACAAGATGTTGGGTTTTTTCCTTAAATTACTGTTGTACCAGACATGAGGATTTTAATTGTGCTGACAGAATGGCCAAGCCTCTGCACCTAGAATAGCTTGTTGCTTAGTCTAGTGTCTGAGTTCATTCAGCTGTAGTATCTGGTTGTTTCTCAAATATTTTTATCCCTGTTTTTTTTTTTTTTGGTGCTTTTTTAGAAAAACAAACCCCATAAGCTTTTAAATGCCAAATCTTGCCCAGCTTTGGGGACTGAGCATGCAGCTCTTGTGTGGAGCACCACTTTAAGGCAATAGGGTTATTTGTTCATGTCCATTTGCATGGCCCAGCATTCAAGCTTGGGCATCAGTGTAGTCCATTAATCTATAAATAGGTGTTACAGATAAGTTCTCAGGTAATATCAATGGTATTGTTCACCAGGGAAAGCATTACTCAATGACTCTAAATGTTCAGATTAGGGGCCTTGGTCTGGGTACCAAGTTTAAAAAAAAAAAGAAGCTATTTTTTTATCTTGCTCCCTGTATCCGCAGTGTGGTTCTGAGTGCTGCCCTTGAAGGCAGACAGCAGACAATGTGATTGCTTTTCAAATTGAACACCTCACCTGCTGTTTGTAAACGTGTCCTGCTCTCATTTACCCTGTTACTGAACAAACAGTCATTGATTGCTGTGGCACAGGTTTCTTAAAGCAGCAGCATCCAAGATGGGACACAAAGGCAGAGCCTGTCTGCTTAGGGGAGGTATCCACCTTAAAACTGCAAACTACTTAAACTGGAGTCATTCCTTTTCTTGTTATTGATCCTGCTAATAAGGAAGATGGAGACAGCAGAAGAGAACACACAGGTTATTAATGCACACCTGCTCTGGAAAACCTGTGTTGGGAAACTAAGTGTGAATTGCATTTGACTTGAATATAGGGTAACTTTACAGCAGAGAAGTGGTTAAGGCTGTATGAACGTTTGTGTGCCCCTTCTGTTCAAATAAATTGCAAACCTTCATTGTTCTGCAATAGGGTCTGGGTTTTCAGTAAGAAAAAGGCACAGTGCCTTTATCAAATGCAGACTTGTATGTAGGGATTGTGTCTCTCCTTAGTGGTATGTGTTTGTATTTTTATTCTGCTTGTTGTCTGTCGCTTTTACCTTGTGTCTTAGAGTGGTTCAATTCTCATGTGCAGACCTGATCAGTTCTCCTGCCTTCAGTGTGATTAGTAATAGTACTGGGAGGCCTCTTGTCTGTCCTACCTGTTCTGTTAGGTACTGGGCAAATGTATAATGGAATATAGGTGTAGTTTCCTTGTAATATCATTGCTGACACACAAGACAATGTGGTTAAAGGAGATTAACCAAAAAAACCAGAAGGTAGAGAAAAGCCGAGTCTTATGCTGTGATTTTTCTAAGGAGGTTGATCTCCTTATTACTATTATTTTAATTTTTGAAAGTATCCCTACTAATTGGAAGATGAGTACAAAGAAAAAATCTGCTCCAGGATGTGATTAACTCAAGTGCTGAAGTTAAGTCTAGTTTGCCTTCAGATTTAAGAGAATGAAATTCCCTGAGCATTCTGCTCTGAACTGTTCTCTAATGGAGGTGTCCACAATTTCCCTGTGTCTCTCCACTATGAATGCTGCCTACAATTGCTAATATAATTACTACCTAGAATCAAATGCAGGACTCCTGAGTTCATCTGGTAATGAGCCTTTTGCATCCTCTACAGTGCTTTAATTTAGAGATGACAAGATGCTGGTGTGAGACAGAGCAGTGTGGCAGTATGTTTAATTCCAGCATTAAAGGGTGACTTGATTGCACTTTCCTGTACTTAATTTCCAAGTATTTACTATTCTCTCATGAGAATACTTACCTCCAGATCTTTCTGGGAGCAAAGTGGCTTCCTACATTTGTCTAAGGAGTGTTTTATGTTAACTGTTCCACAAGTTAAAGAGTAAAGAATACTGTAGCTTGGCTTGGGCCATAAGCCACATTTATTCTTTCACAACAGAGCTACTCCCTGCTACTGATGGGACAATATATAATTTAGGCATGTGGAATTACAAGCAGTTTTAGCAAAGTGAATGTACAATGCATTGTACAGTTTCATTGACAGGTGTCCTGCATTCTTCCTTATACAAATAGCAGGGTAGTGCTTGGTGGTTACTCACTTGGATTCAGAGGAAGGGCCAAAATTTTTGCCATCTTAAATGTGTAGAAATTGACTGATGACAATAAAACCAGGCTGAATTTCACCAGCAAAGAATGAATTACAGTTTTTCTTTACTCTGGATGTTATTGCATATTATTGATTACACATCCTCATTTTAATATATAGAGCATTACACCAGCTCTTGCTGCCAATGTGCTGACTAAACTGTTTACCCTTTCTGTATGATTCTGACTTGATCAACTTTTTCCCTGCTGGAATATTCACCACCAAGTGTACTTTGCTGCACAAGTCTGTGGACAGAGGAAACTGCCTGGAAATTCTTCCCCAGATGCTGGGATGCTTTTCAGGCCAGCAGTTTTCACACAGAACAACAAGACAAGTCAGTATTTGTCCTTAATATGGATTATATCTAGAGACAAGCAGATTAGAGTTGGTCTAATTGGTGAGAGCCCATGTCTGTACAGATTCACAAGCCTTATGCCAACATTGTAATTTGAAGTTCTTCAAAACAGTGTATTCACTCAGAGCTGTATCCCTTGCAATTATTTCTGTTATGGAGCTCATGTTTTGGGCTGATTTTTAGTTTTTTTTACAGCACCACTAGGAGAGAGAAGGGATGAGGAATGCCTGGTTTGGATCATAAAAGAGACTATAGAAATCTGAAATAAAACTTTAAAGAAAATCACGCCATTTTACTATAAGGTTCTCTGGAACTTACTATTGAAACAAATGTCCAGAGAAGCATTACTTTCTGAAGTTTCTCACAAATATTTGAAAACAAACAAAAAAAGCAGCAGGTCTGTTAAAGCATCAAGCCAACATGAGTTTGGGTTTGCCTTCCAGGTCTAGTGCTGCTTAATCATCACAAATTGTTGCTGTCACAATATTAAGTAACACCTGAGCTTTTCTAAGTGTCTCTTGTTCCTTAGCAATTAAATGCTGAAGTTTTATGTGTATCCTTTAGACGTCATCCATAGCTGCCAGTGAAATTTGGTATGGATGCAATTTGGTATGGATGCACTCAGGGGAACAAGTCAGCTGATGAGACTTCTGCATGTACTACCTCCTGGGCTAGCTGCTTAATTGAATCTAAAATCAATTTTCAATTAGTGGTGGTCTGGCACCTCATATGAGCTGTTAGAATTGCGAATAAAGGTAAAGAGAAAAGCATGCAAATCTATAATTACTTCTACCTTAATGAAATGAACATTAACAGCATTAGGAAAAGATGCGCTGAGCACTTAGAGCTGAGGAGGAAAGTTAACCCTGACATGTCCAGAGATGTTCACCTTTACCAAGCACATGGCCAGCCTGGTATTGCTGCATTTAGCAAGGCCAGGACAGTTAGATAGAAATTGTATTGGCTGCTATTTGAGCTACAGTGCATCCCTGCATAATGTCTCTGTGCTTTAGATTATTCTTCCTCTTGAAATGTAAACAAAAACTCATGGTAGGTCAGTCAACACCTATGTCTTAAACTGGCCTTAATGCTGGAAAAAACCACAACTAACTGGAAGCCTCAAATGGAATTTCTCTCAATGAGAGAGACTTGCCAGGTCTGATTTAGAGAAAAATTATTAAAATTATTTATTTATTCAGGGAAAATATATTTAAAAATATATATATAGCATGCATGTCTGAATGCCTTGGAGAATAGAACAGCTACAAGTGGAGAGTTTCAATTACTAGTTGTCTTAAAAGTTTCTAAGAAGATCTTGTCTGTGTTTTTCCAGTTGGTGGAGGATGTTGGCCTTCTACTGCAAGAGGTCTAGCCCCTTCCCTAGGAGTGCAGCTACATCACCTCCTAGTTGAGATCTGGTCAATAATTTTGCATTCAGTTCCATCCTGCAAGTCAATTCCAGTGTGACCATTACTTTGCAACCATTGCCTTTTAGGCTATTTGTTTTAAATTGTTGCAACACAAAATCAATACAATAGAGCAGGTCTCAAATGGTAAACACTGAAAATGGGAATGCTCTTTCTTCTGCTGAGCCTTCCACATGTGTTTTTCATTATTTTTAGCACAGGGGATTGTGTGTTTCTCTTTCCCCAGTTTCCACCAAGTTCTGCTTCTGTAAATAGCCTAGGTGATTTTTTCTCCAATTTTTGGAGGTGAAAGTCTGCCCAGGTCTTTCACAGGCTTTTGGGATGTGTTTAATGACTAACAGTGGGGAAATAGTTGGGATGCTGTAAGCACAAACAGGATGGTCTTCAGATCTCATTACAGATCTGTATTATGTGGACTGTCCCATTAAAGGACAAATGGACATCATTAAAAATAACAACACCGTGCAATTCCCATTAGGGAATCACAAGTCATGAGAGTAATTTAATAATGCATATGTGATTATGAATTACTAAAATTTTCCAGCAGCATTGTCTGACAGCTGTGGATTTTATTTTGTTATTTTATTTTTATTCACCCCAAACTCTTTAGAACTACAGCAGCAAGAAAATTGCCAACAATATCTGAACATAGGGTCTTACTACTGAGCACCTACTTATATACCTCTTCCTTAGTGGGTCTAGGACAGCTCTGTGTGGCCAGGTTTCTGCAGGACCACTGGCTGTGGAAGAGTTGGCTGATTCCATCCTTTGTTGTATTTCAAACCCCAGGGATGTCATGGAGCACTGGCTGGTCACTGTGTTGCTGTGTGCATTGCTGAAACAGCTATTAGAGTTCTTAATGGCAGACTGTTGAATTTTGCTTGGGCTTGTTTAATCCTCTTATGGGTGCCATGATTCCACCTGTAGCAGCACCACTTCTGTGCCAAGGACTGGACTTGGAAGCCTGGGTCCCATCCTGCAGCGAATGCAGATCGAGTGAGGTTTTATCTCTTTGATCTCCTGCCAATTCTAACACCACCTGATTTCTGCCTTGCTCCCTGGTGAGTGTTGGAGTAGCCCCAGAGCTGCACTGATTTAGTCTGGCTGCTCAAGGCCCCAGGACTGCTCTGTGAGCAAGGGTTGAACAAGTCACTGGAGACTCCCCCCATCATACTCGCTCTTCCTTGGTTGTTCCCTTCATGCAGACTGGCACCATATTGATTCTTTGCTGCTGGAGTGGTCCCTGGAGACTGGACTGGTGCTGTTAGCATGCTGATGTATCCGTGTCCTTTGTTGTTCTTCCTGCTGCAAGTCAAATATAGGGAGTAATGGAAAAGTTGCAAGAAAGTTTGAATGCTCCTATGGATTTTATTTTTTTTTTAATCTTAACAATGTTATAATTTTCTGGCTAACATATATGGTTTTCTTCAGTTATACTGTGGCTACAGATAGCCTTGATTTAGCATCCAAGCTTAAATCTCTTCCAATTTAGTCAAAGTTCTGTTCTAAGACTGGATCTTATTTTTATGACTCAGCCCCATTTCTACCATTTACAGTAGTAATTACAGTAATTCATAGCAAAAAGCCCATCTGTTGTGCTGCAGTTCAAATTGATTTCCTGCAAACAGTCCCTTGTATATATTGATTAGTATATTTTTATGTGGATTGTTTTATAAATGGATTTATGTTTTTCAAAGACATTTTTAGGTATGTGTGGCAGTTCTAAGGAGCAAATAGCATTTCTCCTTATTTCAGTTTCTTTTTAGGATTACCAGTAGGGCAGTTTGAAGACAAGATAATTCCATTTGAAGTAGTGTTTTTTCACTACTGGGTTGCTAAATAAACTTGCTGTGGGAGGAGGGAAAATAGGTGCCTATTGATCTATATTAATTTTGTGTAGCTAATGCTATATTTTCTTTCCCTTCTCAACTCCCTAGCCCCATAAGACTCTCTCTGGTTTTGAATTAACTGTGGTGAAGCAGTTCTGTTGAAGAGGGATGTTTGATGATGGCCCCATCCTATTGGCTTTGACAGCACCTGGATGAAGTCCTTAGAGCTGTGGTGAATAAGCTGTGGTGGAGAGGTGGCAGTGGGAACAAGATACTCTGCTTGAAACAACACATAAAATACATGGTGACAAGGATAGCAAGGCTGCAGTGTGTCTAGGGAAAGGCTGCTGTGGAGGTGCAGCCTCCACCAGACACAAGATTTGGGTACAATAGTATAGGAAGATTCTGTATGAACATCTCCTTGCCAACACTGGTCATATACAGAGATATATTTCTTATATTTTCTAGGGCATCTTGACTCTTCTGTGTAGCTCCTTTTTAACTCTTCTATGTCAATTCTGTGGGAAAAAAACCCCAGTCAATAAATACTTAACAATAGTATGAATTATGGAAGATAGAATATGCAATTGTTATAGAGGGAAGCTCAGAGGTTAATGGGTCTAGGTACCAAATGCCATGAAACTCAAAATATCCTGAATCTTTACAAGCAAAACAGCATTAACTGTGATAAAATGAATGTTTGGAATTGTTCTTACAAATTTGTGGATGTTTATTGAAATGTTAAATGGGCTTGTGTGAGAAGCCATTGGCAATTGTAATTAAATTTTCCCTAAACATATTATTAATGGCACACTTATTCTCTGTAGTAAGTAGAAATTTAAAGGCTTGAGGAGCTTCAGATGAACTACAGCAATGTCTTAACAAGCTTCTACATCTGAGTACTTCAGCTATCTTTAATGATTTTTATTGTTTAAGTGTTCTAAAAATTCATTTAGCAGTCCCTGTTTAATTACTATAGTTATTTCAAAATCAAAACATTTACAAGCACTTTAGCTCAAGATATCTTACTCTTGTCTCACTTTATAAAGTTCCTGGCTGTATTGTTTCACACTGATATTGACTGCTGCAAGTGAAAATAAAAATTTATGTAATTTCTTTCCCTGAGCCAAATAGAAGGAGCTGTATGTAATGCTGGGGAGAAAAATCCCTGAGAGGAAAACATGGCAGAGAACTCTCCATCATCTCCTCTTCCAAACTTCTATTCAGTTAGTAATGGTGGATTAATGAAGTTTGTGGTATGCCAGTGAAAAGGCTGGTGCTGGGCACACTTGATAATTAAAATATATAGAAAATTTGTGCTTTCCACACTGACTTGATTAATGACAAGTTTCTGCTGATACCAGAGCTTTATCAGCACAGGCTTTGTCTCATCTCTCTGCACCAAGGCAATACCAGTGTATACCTAATTATACCTCTCTTTCAGTGGAGAGATGAAGTAGGGAGTGTTCTGCTGTCTCACACTTGGAATATTTACATGTGCAGAAGAACTTCCCAGAAGATGTTACCAGAGTGCTGGGAGCTTTGTGTAACTGGAATTATTTATGTCACTGTGTCACTTAATCCATATTGCATAGCTGTTTTTTTTCCTTCAACACTCATTGACAGCATTGTTATTCTCAAAACCTTCCTACCCAAGATTGCTCCACTGAAGAATAATGTCTGGGAATTTTGTAGCTACCATAATTTGCAGCTCTGTGCATTGATTATTGCTCCTTAACCCTTACAGATAAATTAATGCTGTGACACACAAGAGTTGGCCTAATAAATAGGAAGGTTCCCCAGCCTTTCTTTAGGATCAGAGATAACTAGCCTGTGTGCACATGTGCAATCTTGTGAAATAAGTACAGAATAGGCATCTTTCTTACTCTTCTGGCAACTTCCATATTTTAAAATTTTTTTTCACCAGAGACAGAATGTCTTGGATCATCTAATTCTACATTTGAACCTGACAGTCCTTTACAAGCAAGGACAGCTCAGCAGTGAATAATTAAATTGTAAAAATAAGGCAGAGTTCCTTCAAAGGGCAGAATACATGGGTAATGTCATGTGTTGTAACCTATAAACTGTACCTGCATAAATACTTGAGAGGCTGCCAGCCTTTGTAGATAAAAACTTGATGTCTCCAGCAAATAAATCTCACTAAAATGTTGACCATCTATTTTTCTTGAGCCAGTTCAGCTATGGAGAAGTCATCATGATCAGGAATGCTCCATCAAGCTGTTGGTTTGTGTGATAACAGGTGTTTGTCAAACTTCTCTTAGAGCTGTAGCCTGGACATGGAAACACACAGTGATGCATGGGGTGGGAGAATGTAAGCACTGGAATGCTGTTCATCATCTTTGCAGTTGTCTGAACTAGTATCTGCCTCTTTAGTGCTTTCAGTTATCACTGTTTCTCAGGGAAGCTTATGGTTCTGTCTTGGGTATTTTTGGTAAAAGATACAACATGTCACATGTATTTCAGGACTTAGTCATTTGAAGCTATCCAGGCAGGTGAATGTTGCAATTATCAGCCATAACAACTGGACAATATTTGTGATATGAGGAATCACAGTATCAATAGCAAACTAACTCTAGCTAATTGCTAACTTTAACTGATGTCACCAACCATGAGGTTTGGGCTTGGTTTAAGTGCTTTCTGGGCATTGTACCTATGCTTAAGTTTGGATCTTTACTCTTTGTCCAAGAATTTGTCTAATGAATACTCTGCATCTACAGTGTCCTGTGGTGAAGAGTTTCAGAGCTTACCTGCATCTTTTGTGGAGGGGAAGAAGCACCTCCTTTGCTTTCAGTCTCCATCCCACTAGTTCATTTGATGCCTCCTCCATATCTGTGTAGAAGTTGCTTTTCCTTTTGTGAGCCTTGCAAAGGTTTTCTGCCTTCTCGGGCAGGTCTGACGTTAAGTAGTATCAAGAACTTTTGTCTATTGTGTGTCTTAGGACTCCTTGAATACTGAGGAATGAGAGAATGGGCATTTCCATCTTTCAGGCAAAACACATCAAGTAGACCCTGGTACTTGGCCTTTATGAGGAGTGTAGAGGAAGGTGCTTAACCAAAGATGACTTAAGCAGACAAGAAAGTGTTTGTTGCCAGCACTTTGACTTCTCACACAGGGCGTGCACTGAGGGTATGAGGTACCATGCACCTTAGCCATCCAGAGCTGACAGCTCTTTCATCAGCTCATACAACTCAGAGTATCCCAAGAGATTCTCTAACTGGGCTCAGCTCTTTGGGAAGGCAAATATGGAGGAGCAAGTGGCATATACATACAGTTCTCCAGGTGTCAGCTGAGGTGCTGTGAGGACCTCTTGCTATTTTAACCAGTATTTTATTGTTTCTCTTTTCTCCCTTTTCAGCTTTCTTGTATCTACCTCAGGTTGCAGAGATGCCCTCTGGGTCAAAATCTTAATTCAGTGCTTGAACAGCACCTGAAACAACCACTGCAGTGTTCTGTTCTTGCTATCTGTAATGTACTACAGAAAGCCTGCAAGCAAAATTAGCTCATGAAATCGCATTTCACATATAAAATATATGGGGTTTTGGCTGGGACTCTTAAATTGTCTCACCTTATCTTCATGTCTTCCTATTTGCATACTAAATTAGTCAAACCTTGGCATACAAACCCAAACAGTGCCAATTCAAAGGAAGCAGTAAGAAGATACTGCAGAGTTTTTCACTGAATGTGCCTCCAGCCTACCCAGCTGTAGTGGAGGGGTTTAACAAAGGATTCTTCAATAAATTCCCACTCTCAAAGTGGTTTGTTTGGCCACGCTACCTGGCCACTGTGGCTGCTGCTTTTGACTTGTTTAGGCATTGCCTGGCAGGACGTGCTTAGTGACATA
>VYZX01019814.1:463684-487317 GCA_013401335.1 Brachypteracias leptosomus | reverse complement strand
CAGATGCTACCAATCTGTGTTGGATCAAGCTCAAATCCTGAAAGTCTGCAGAACAATATGGTTCACAGGATCTCCCAGAATGGCTTGAGGTTTAAAAGTCATTTTCAAAACAGAGATTGGAAGAGCTTTGTTCCTTTAACTGTGCTGCTGAGGAACACACATACTTAAAGTGTTCAGATCAAATAAGCTTCGGTCAAGTTCCTACAATNTGCAGAGTTGCACATTTATGCTTTTTTTGGAGATACAAGAATCTTGCTAAAGATTATATACAAATACTGCAGATTACTGTTATGCTGCAGGGAATACTGAGAATCAATATTATCTTGCCAGGGGAAATACCAGCTCAAGGAAACAAGATGTATCTGTGGATACAATGGATCATTTTACTCCATGCTTCAAGTATTAAATGTATGCCCATTGCTTCAGCATATGTACTGTCAAAATTTGGAAAGAGGATACAACAATAGGATACCAACTGATCAATCAACACAGCAATTCTAATGCTCTTATGCAATGTGCTATCTATTTAGAAACTGCAGCCAAGTTAAGCATCACTGCCCATGAACTAACAATCCACAGTCTTAAACCAGTCTTCTTAAGGAAGGGAGATTTATGCCA
Source organism: Brachypteracias leptosomus (assembly GCA_013401335.1). Classification (NCBI taxonomy): domain Eukaryota; kingdom Metazoa; phylum Chordata; class Aves; order Coraciiformes; family Brachypteraciidae; genus Brachypteracias; species Brachypteracias leptosomus. The sequence goes on along the minus strand of VYZX01019814.1, from coordinate 486,699 downwards.
CAATACAATTAACATGGTACTGTAAACCCCTGCAGTTGAGTCTTCATCAGCTAAGGCCCACATTTCTCAAGGATGATTAAATCCATCCCAATTTCTGTGAAAACAGGTTGCTACATAGAAAAAGGAGACCCACGCTGGTGCTGTAATTCTTACAGCAAAACGAAATGTCCAATGATAAAACTCAAAAATACAGTATCAAATAGAGCAGAAGTTATAAAACGATTTGAAATAGAGCCATGTAAGAGCAGTTGTGGTGGTTCAGACTAAAGGCCCATCCAATCTCCATAAGTGGCCAGAACTTGTTTAACAGCTGCAGTACCTAAAGTAGGCCAAGTAGCAGAAAATACTGTTAATCTTAAGCAGCAGTATGGCTTGCTTAGCTATTTACTAGCACCTATAGACTAAGCAACATCATATTACATAGAGGTATAAATGAAAGCTGGAACTCCCAAGGCTCCACATCTCGCTTATATATCTAGCTCCACCACAGCAAATCCTAGCCTAGGATGGCTTGTGAAGAACTAAAGCCTTCAAACTGTAACAAGATCAGTATTTGGGACTGCATCATGGGTTTGCACAGAGCAGAACTGAAGTTCAAGAGAACCACCACTGCACAACACAAGAGCAATTACTTTCTATTTAAGATTACACCTTCTGGGGGAAAAAAAAAAAAGATGGGAAAAAAAGGAAAAGTGTTAACACATAATCTGAATTCTTAGAACCCAAATCCTCTTTCAAAAACTTTGATAAGATGCAATAATTTGACTCCAGTCTCCATCTTGGAGGCACAGGCACTGAATTCCTCTCTGGATCCCTGCCAAATCACTTCAGTGATTAATAGGAGCGGGATATTTACTTTTCATCTATGGCACCCTTTCATAAAGGCAATATAGCTGCTATTCTGCTTTACAGATGTGAACCAAGGAATATTCAGTTTCAAATAAATTTCGCTTTTGATACCTGTTGCATAATGAACAGAATCAAACACAGCAGAAACACACAGGTATTGCCTTCTGACCATCAAATCAGGAGAGTGAGTAAAATCATTTACAGTGGATTTGAAGGCAACATCAAGATGCCTGTAGAATGCATAACTTAGTAGAAATTTCAAAAGGTTTTAAGAAAAAAAAATTATAAACCAGCTTTAAAATTTGGCTTTTGGAAAGTCTGCTGAGCATCTTAAAGACAGTCTAGCTATTAGAGGGATTGTAATGTTCTACTGCAAGTGCTGTCTTAACCCTCTACTAAATAGAGAACATGATGGATTATTTCTGCAATATTCTTCTAGCCCATTTTTTTGGGCTGAGCATTTTTGTATCCTTTTTCTTCTGCCCTTCACTAAGACTCTTTCTCTTTCTGATTCCCATTTCTTCCTCTACTTTTGCTGGACTTCAATCAGCACACATCATAAAGATGTCAAAAATGAAAGCAATGGCACCTGTGTGAAAAGGAGACACCATTTCTCCTCTTAAATAGCAAATACTTCTTCAGACCAAAGAGAACATGTTCCAGTATATTACCACACTCTTTTATGGGGACTCGTCTGAGCATGCATATTCCCAGATGATGGGACATTTACCTGCCCCCTGCTCTGAAGGAGAGAAGTAGGACAGATCAGATCTCCACTCAACAGAGCTTATACCTGTGCATCATTTGGCTCTGCATTAAAGCTGCATATTACACTTTTCCTCTCTCCTGCACCAATCAGACCATCAATCTGTAACTGGGAGCTGCTCTGCTGAACTAGTTTTGTCTTTTAGATAAAATACTTCCAAACTGTAATGAAGAGCAAGAGCAGCTTCTGTATGCAGGCATCTGTTAGCAAGCACAGGGGTGACCAAGAGCACTAATGGAAAAAAAATAAATCAGGGACTAAATGTAAGTTTTACATTTTTCTCTCCTCATGAAGATTTTACTTATCATCCCCTAGAAGTGACCCAAGTCAGTTGACTTAAAGGGCCTGACATTAAAAGGATATAATTTGGAGGAAGGAAGTTCCAGCTTAAGACCTGATTGGCTAGTGCAAGATAACGCTGAAACACTGAAGACATCTGAGCATTGAGGTTTTCACGTCTGCTGAATTCCTGAAGTACCTCTACTGTGAGCATGAAGATCTGCCGCAGATCGTCCTCCTACAGTCAGGGCGAACACAATATATTAATAAAGTCTCTTGGTCATTAATTAAAATGTTGATTAAAAAGAAATACTTTTCTAAAGAGAAAAGAATTTTCTGTTTTCACCCTATTTTTCATTAAAATACAGAAAATATTCTGAAATTGGCAGAGCCCCCCTCCTTTTGCAAAATTAATAGTTTGTGTTTGTAAAGAATATGAAAAAAAATCTTATAAATGGTAGCCATTAAAAGAAAAACTTAACAATATGTATTTAACAACTGGTGGAAGAGAGGGTTGGTCTTTGGCATGAAAAAAAGTTGGTCCTACAACAGTCAGTTTAAAGCAATGCCTTCACAAAAACATTTCTGCCTGGCCAAACAATACATCTGAGACAACCAGACTACACCATCTGCAATAATATTTTTAAATACATAGCTCTCCTTGGCTTTAAACCAAAGCTATATTTAAGACTATCATTGTTCCAGAGTATTCGTTTTGTTTGCAATTGGTAGCCAAGGAATTAAAGAGTCCAACCACATAAAGATTTGTAGCTCGACATTCATGAAATGTGCAAAAAGGGATTGCATCTTTTTGATACAAGTTTTTTGAAAATACATTATCAACTTTCCTGAAGTAGCCGGTATCTGCATTTACAATATTTGTGCCATTAAATGCTGTTAGGCACACACTTTACCTGAATGCACCTGGCACATGAAAGTATTTCTGCTTCTCGGTGTTTAAATTTTAGAAAGACAGGTAGCATAGATTGATACAGAACTAGATTACCTGAAATATACGTTTACAGTTACCATGGAACTCCATGCTTAGTCCAATGTTGCTGGTTTTACTTGAACTTGAGAACTCGCTCAACAACGCCGTTAAAATGGAACAGGCCAATGTTTGCTATAAAAAAAATAAGGGGGAATAATATAACTGAAAGATGTCCAATAACATAATACCACCTACATCGTCCTTAATTTTTTTTATTAGCACTTTTCTATGACTACTACTTCAGTTTCTTCTAACACAAACTAGAACAAGTCAAACTTTCAGGAGTATAGATCCTTGGATGAACCATCTCTGCAATCATCAAGGCTCCATCTTTACAAAAGAAATTCAAGTATTTGAACAATACAAAAGCTGGCACCCGTGCTATCATCACCACAAAATGGAAACACACCTATTGCAATCCAATTCCCAGCCTTGCTGTTCATTTTCTGTACCTGTGCGCTGGGCTTTACAGGTATTAGTTTCAGGGAAAATTCAATTCCCACTTATTTCTATTGATCTAATAGTTCAGGTTCCTCTGAAGTTCGCTTTTGGCCCTTCTCTGCATTTGTTACACTTACCATGTGGTATTTGATGATTATTAAATTTATACCACCAAAAGTGATAAGAGCTAGTCAAAACCAACACCTGAAGTACACTCTTTACTACATCTTCTCCCTCTCCCCCCACAAAAAAAAAAGCAGAGGAATATGCTGAAAGCTCTGATGCTTCCCTCTAAAGCACAACAACCACAAGCCTCAGAAATAACCTTTAAAGCTACTCTATTAGAATGATGTCTCTGAAGCAATAGAAAACTTGCTGAGAAAAAGACACGTTAATTTTAGAGAGACAGATTCATGAAGACTGAAGGTTTAAACATATTTTTCATTCTCAACATTTAAGATAAGGTAAATCAAATGCTTATCCTAAAACACAACTTAAAAGCTAACTTTCCTTTATGAAATACACTGCTCCAGCCTTGGTTGCTGGTTTTTTGAAGTCAAATCAAATCTTTTTTTCCTGATGCCAAAGCCCAGTGACCATTATCACCAGTTTTAATACTTTTTTAACTGATCATTACACACAAAGAGAAGGAAATATCAGAGGAGATGCAAGTAGTACCTTAGAAGTGTGCCTTACATGACTGTAACAAGCACAATAGAAACTCTACACCATTGAAATGAAAACACTTTTTGTTAAAGACATGTTCTTAACAAAAAACTTCAAAATTACTGGCTATCCTCCCAGACTATCTGGAGCCAAGGTACCAGGGATGGACAGAGGGACAGGAATTGTTAAAGGGTCATGCATGCCAGCAAGTGTCCAGGGGTTAAACAGAAATATGCACACTACCTCTGAACACCCGAAAGATTAAAGTGGAGATGATACTATTTATGCAAGCTCATACAACAGCTGAGAGCAGTCCCATCCACCCACCAACTGCAACATCTTTGTTCAGAAATGCCTCTGAAGTCAGTACCTTGACCCCTCAGACAACTAGTTATCTTAGCCAGTATACACTAAATTAACATTCTTACTTGCTAAATAAGTCTCATACAGATCAAACATAGAGGCTTTGCAATATATGGGTTTGCTCTTCTATGATATAATAAAGCTGCACGGTGGACCAGCATATCACTGACCAGTTGCTAAATCCAAGCTTTCCCATTTTAAATAAATATTTATTTCAAGTGGACCATTTCTCATCTACGGTCACTGCTGTCACATCACACATCATAAAAGCAATGTTTAACCAGTGAAAAACAGCATCACACTTTGAACTACTCCAGTAAAAGTAAAATTTTGTCAGTTCTATACTAGACCTAGAAACATTTCTAATTAGTTCAAACATTTCAGTATTTTATTACCAAATTTCTGCGTAAGCTATTTACACAACATTTTTTATTTAGATGAAATCCAAATTTGATCCAATATAAAAGAAACAGTGTAGGCTAATACTGAGTTTTACATCTAACATTAAAAGTTCCATATGAAAAGAATTAATCTGAGTAAAAAAAACCAACATAAAAAAAACAAACAACAAGGTTTGGATCTAGAACAATGCTTCAGATAAGAATAAATGTTTTCAATGGAAAAAATACAAAGTTGCCAGAGATGTCTCTGCCCAATTTAATTACATGCCAGGAGGTGCAGAAGTCTCACAGGGCTCTCTGAATACTTTAAAATGGAGGTTTTTAGTTGATGCTTGAATTACTGATGTGCTGATACTTTTCAGCTCAGAGAAGCCATGATGTAAGGACATCATTAGTTGCAATTACAAACCTGTAAGTTTGATGCTCTATAACAGACTATGATTACCATGTGGCATTAATGACTACAATAGTACAACACCCTGGCTAAAGCCAACCTGCTTCTGCTGTATCATGCAAAGATCTTCACTCCACCCAGACCACCACAGGACAAGCAGGGCAGTGACACAGACTACCCATCACTTGCAGTCAGTAGCCAAATATTGGAAAATAAATCAGTAAGTTCAAATGACAAGTAAAAAGCAATAGGGACAAAAAATGTTTGTTCCCACTGTGATGACAAATCATTAATATTAGCTGAAATAATGGGTATTTTCGCCTTCCATTTTCTCCAGTGTGGTTATATGGTATACAACAACTTATACTTTCTGTTTGGATAGTAATATGCTACTGCATGATAAAAGTGTGTTCAAGACGTTTTTGGTGTGCTTTTCTCCTGATTTCAAGGAGACATTTAAAAGAAAGGTTACATTTTTATGATTGACGATAAAGTTATCTCTTCAAAGATGTAAAGAGCAATGGATGCGGCTAGGCTGACAGAATCTCCTAAGAGCCTGATAAAGCAGCTTGAGCAGTGACCTGCCCCCCTGATTTCACTAAGAGCTATTTCAGGTAGTTCTGACATGAGTACCTGCTTTGAGCATGAAAGGAGAAGTGTGACGTTACTAGAGATTTACACATTTCAATGCCTCCAGCAGCTCAGCTCTCAGTGAACACCAGGGCACACGGCATCCCTCTGCTCTCCTTCCTCCCACTGAATCCCCAGCATCCCACCAACTCCTTCACCTTGGTATTTCAGTACTTGGGATGCAAATCCTGCCTCATTCCCTCATCTCAAGGGTGCTGTGTGCACTATGGGCACATCCCTGCCCTTCTGTCGGTATCTACATCTGTGCTTACCCCTTGCATCCATGAAGAATTGTATGTACTCCCATATATCCAGGTCACTAGAGCAGGAGAAGAACAAAGATAAAACATCGGCCAATAATTTAAAATTTGCTGCAATAACAGGTTGAAAGATTGCTTAAGATTGGCTTCCTAGAAGGCAGGTTCCAAACCCCAGTTTAGCTTACAGACAAGAGCAAAGGAAGAGACCAAGACCTGTAACCTGTCCTTGCAACGTCAAGCATTTGCACGAGCTGTACACAAACCACCCAAAACTGCTGTTAGACTACAGGAATTTACGGAGCTTGTTGTGCACAGGAGTAAAATTGCCATTTTCATATGAACATTAACAAACTAATTAGCTTAAAGAACGTGTGTCCTGCCATCTATTGAATTCTTCTGAATACACTGTAATACTTCAAAAATTCTGGAATAATCTACATAAACTTTACTAAAAGTAAAATTTTACTTTATGTAAAGTAACTTTAATGAAGGTTAACTACTAATATTTTAAAATACTTTTTAAAAATTTACATGTATTTTGGTATGAAGACACTGAGTACTTCAGCATAAATGCAGGCTATTAGAAGAAAGATTTCAAAAATCTGAAAAGCAACATAATTTCAGATAAACCAATACAGTTGTGCTCTGTGAAATAAAATCACTTCCTTTTACACATAATAAAATTGATCACACTTAATATGTCTAAAGTTCTAGGCCGGAGGGGGTTTTTGCTGGTTTGTAGGGGGGGTTTTTGGGAAGGTTTTGCCATGCCACAGAAGAGATTAACAATCCAATTTAGTAATAGCATACAGTAATAAGTAGAAAATGCATGTGACTCTGGGCATCATATTAAAAGTCAGATCTGAATGTCTATTGCGCAGTAATGCCATTAACTTCATACCAGTAAGAGTACACCTCTGAACCTAGTTTGACTCACCCGCTAGCGATTTCACTAGTTCTGCCACAAGTACATACCCAAACAATAACCCCATCTAACAAAATAAAACCCTTCTCTTGTCGAGAGCGGACTGCCTCTGAGAATAGCTTGGCACTCACCCCAGTTAGCTTTATTACCAGGAATAAACTTTATGAAAGATCGCTATACATAAAATAGGCTCTCAGCTGCTCAAACAGAAGATCAATGGGACTTGTGATAAGAGATTAACTTGGCAATCAGACACCCCCGTAGTAACATCGTTTCAGTGGTTTTCTTTTTAAAATACTCTAATAAAACACAGCCACTACTGAAAGGCCACACATTATTTAAACAGTAAACATTTTTATATCATTCATAAAACTCAGATGCAGAAGGTAAATGCAACTTATTTCTCCAAATGGAATGTCTCCTATAACAAAAGTCAAAGCCATAATGTTTGAAGGGATTTCACACTTGTGCCTGGACTGCCCATGGAATACGTGAACTGCTTCATTTGAGGGTAGTTAGGTTACAAAGTATCTGAAAGGAAGAAGAGTTCAAATACAGCTTAGGAAAAAATGGACACGTGGTACACCAGCTCTGAGGCAGAAAAACCAACAGACAAAGCAGAATGAACTGCAACACCCAAAATGTTTCCTCTGTTCTGAAATTCAGAGCAGAGATACAGCTAGGTTGTCAGAGGCTTGATTAAATCATTCATTTTAGTACAAAATCTAAACTATCAAGCTATGCCCCCACCCCTATCTTCTGCAAGTGTCATTTTTACCTACAGAAAAATGAGTAAGTATATTAAAAAAAAGTCTCACCTGAACAGAGCAAATCGTAACATCTACCCTGTCACGTTAGATCACCGCCAGCCTCAATATGCATTTAGAGGACTTTTTGTCTCCATCCATATAATGTGTAAACTCTTACTGAAATCAAAGGGAAGCCACAAGAAGCATTTAATAATATCCCTACACCAGCTAATTGTGTTCTTCCTGCTCTTGTGCAAGTTAAAGAGTAAAGCTATCAGAGGTGCAATTTGCTGTCCTGGTGATAAAATTCTGTAGTGAGAATGTGTCAAAAGCAATTGTATCAAATAAATTGTTCAAAGCAAGGCTTGGCTTCCTTTATAATGGCAGTCATGCACTTCTTCCCTCACTTCCTTGAATAAGCACAGCTGTTATTTGCTAACATTTACAGAGTACCTAAATCCCTAGAATGTAAGCTGCAACTCAGAATGGAAAGGTTAACGGGATGGTCACAGGACCAAAAGAAATATCATTATGTACACAGAGTAACTGGGGCCATTCCAGCTTTTCAACTTGTGAGTATTGGGGGGAAGGGAACCCAGGAGCTGAAACAGTAGTTCCCAACCAAAGAAAAACAGAATATATTCTGAAAAAATATAAGCAAGCACTGGGAAGAACCCACTGGATTTCATCTGTTTGTTCCTTTGCAAATGAGGCAACTGGTGGAAAAAAAGCTGTAAAGCAGGGACAGGATGATAGGAATAGGACCCACAGCTGCAGTTTTGTGCTGTCAGCAGTAAGGGACTGGCTGGGCAGTACACCCCTTTCCTCCCATTCCCCCTCTGCTGCTGAGCAACAACAGCCGAGCGGCACCAGGTTAACACACCACACGAACCCCAACACCACCAGTGAGACCCTGCTTCCCTTCCTTGGGGGAACCAGGCAAACCAAGCCAGGGAAACTCCCAAGGCTGATCTTGAGAAAGAGAAAACCAATTCCTTTGTGAATCACTGGGGCCACAGGAAGATGATCTTGTGGCATGTGAAGCATGCAGGCTTCGGCCAAAGAGAGAAAGGAAGTAGCAGCCTCTACTAATAATGGAAGAGGTCCAGGCAGAGTTGTGAAGCAGAAGTCATGAGGAGGGAAAAAAAAAAAAAGTAATCTCACCAAAAAAAGTGAAAGTCTGAAAACCATTTATCTAGAGGTAATATCCTTCTCCAGGTTCCTGTCTAAAAGGCACCAGTTGAATCTTTACTCCTACAGCAGCTGCGTAAACAAATCCAAGACTTTCTATTAAATTCAAAAAAAGGAATAGCTAAGACCAGCCATGCAGGTCACCATCAGCATCACCCAGCTTTAAATACACATCATCCTGGCAAGTGCTCTTTGGTGGGCAACTGTCTCCTCTCCCCTCCTTTTTCCCAGTGCTCATTCCTGGTCCTTCATGCCCACCTCTGCCTGCCATACTGCCAGACATGCCAAATGAGCTGTGGTACGTGGCTGTGCTCCACAGCAAACCTGCTTGAAGGGGCGTGGGGGGACATTAGGAGGGAGAAGTCTGGATGTTTTTAAGTAGACTCCTACAAGGATCCAGTTTATTACTGCACATATATATATTCAGAAGGGCAGTACCTCTGAGAGGAAGAGGGACTAAAGACAGAGCAGCTAGGCCAATAAACTTTTTAAAGAGGCTTTTCTCCTTGAACTTGTTTACTTGCGTGTCACCAGAGTAATAGAAGAAATATAGGTGTAAAAGATGGAAAGCCATAATTTCTTCCTTTCCAGTGAGTCTCTTGGATCTACAGGTGAGTGCCTCAACACTTGCACATCTCATGAGACAGCAGAATTGAGGAAATGAAGAGTCCTGGATGCCATACATAGATCAGGTGGCACACATCTCTCCTCTGGATCACGTCTCCTTGCTTCCCAGCCCTGCCTTTGCGACTGTAACTTTATTGTAAATGATAACAATGGAGCTGTGAATTTCTAATACTGAGGTTAAGCAACTAAGCTGGAGTTGTGCTGTACTGCATCACCAGTAAAGTAGGCTCTCTTTCAAAAGAAAAATCAGATAACTTTAAAAAGGCACTCAGGTTAATACACCTACTAAAAAAATACTTATGTTTTAAAGTTCTCTTACATTCTTACTACCAAGTTTTAGCCTCATATTTGGAGTAATTTCTGGATCCCTAAAATTCCCAAATCAATCTTTAATACATTAACGTAGGCCTTTATAGAGCGCTTGTCAGCATGAAGGAAACAGCTTAAATATCCTGGTTTACCATCTGGTTTTTATACTCAACACATCTCAGGGGCAGTAAGGTTCATAGGACAAGGTAATAATTTTATTAAACCAGAAAATACAGCTGAGTAGAGGAGGGAAAATAATATGTTTTTGTCAAAATATATAAGTCATGAGAGCCTCTCCAACTCCTACCCTACCACATTAGGCAGCAACAGCTAGGCAGGGATCCAGAAGTAAAATTCCTCTTAAAGAATAGAAATAAGAATGATAAATACTAAATAAATGTAACTAGTTATCTATGCAGTCATTATTATTGATAGATTAATTTCAATGAAGATGAATTCCTACAGTTCTGCTTATTAGTATTTCCCACTGTTCACTGAAATCCATTCATAGCACATTCCTCAGCAGTTTCAGGTAACCTGAAGCATCTGAATCTCCTCTCTGACCCAGCCATGGACATTGGGAAACAGCCCAACAGATTTACAGATTTTAAGAGAGAAGGAACTTTTAGGACCCCAGAGCTCTTCCAGTAAGTCTTGACAAGTCTTCTTGCACATAAAGAAAACTTTATGCTTCAGGTATGGAGCTTTATATTAGAATACATTCTACTGTATGCCTTGTAGATCTTAAAAAACACAACTTCTGTTGCCTCCCAGTCCTGTATCAGGTTTACAGCAGTTGGACCCCTCTGCATCTGCCTACCCATATTCTGGAAGAAATCGAGGTGCGACCCACACCCTAGTCCAGTTTTTAAAAAAGTCCATCTGATTGTGTTCACATGCAGACCAGTTCCTCCTCCTGGGAAACCTTCGCTGCCAAGATTCCTGTCCTTCTGGCAGGGATGAAGGACAAATGAAATCCTTCAGCTATGCAAAAGCAGAGTATTTTAACACAAAAAGGCCAAGAAATTGAAGGCATTTATAGTTAAGAAGAACTTGGCCTACACGATTCTCAAAAATCTTGAAAACAGTGATAGAAAACATGTATTTAGCATTTAAAATTGGCCCATGACAGTGAGTCTACTGCCAGAAGCTCTGTCCCTCAGAGATGAGGATTTTGAAAAGAGATCCTGAAATTGCTATTGGAGGGATATTACAGACTCTCCTTCATGAGCAGGAGAATGGCTTGTGTTGATATTACAGGAGGAGCCAGGAAAAACAAAACCAGGAATTCCAAAGCTAAACCTTGTCCTCCCAGAGAATTACTACCCAAAGTCATTTTAAAATTATAAATAAGTAGCCAGAGCCTCTATAGTTTGCATTCCCTTCTCAGACAGGTTTCTTCCACAAGATCCATAAAGATCTATACAGCAGAGAAGCAGCATCAGGAGCCAACATTCCAGGTTTAAACCCTGGCTCTAACCACGCATCCTTCCCATCCCTGTAGTATTACCTCTCCTTAGTGCCCTATTATTTCCCCTAGCATGTATTCTGTGTTATCTATTAAGAGATTACCCAACACTAAAGCCATCTTTTTAATCTCCTGCCCACTTTCTTCCTCTCATCACTATTTCTCTTGTTCTCTTCCTTCCAGTCTCCTTTTCATTTTTCCATTCTCAACAGTTCATCCATCAGTCTTGCTCCCATGTCAGTTTGCCATGACATTACTCACCATACCTTCAAGTTTCATCCTCAAAATATATCAATTTCTAAAGATATTTTAAACTAATACTCAAGAAGTGAAGGCATTAAGCATATAAAATCCTACAAAAGGACACATGGAAAAGATAGCGTCATCTACATACACTGCTGTCCTTATTACACCAACCTTCAGGACTTGACCCTGACAAGACGTTATTGAAAAGTCCCAAAGGTTTCAAGGAGCAGGAGTGCCTAACAAACAAAACTAGAACAGATGTCTGACACGAACTAGACAGAGGGTTGTACGGAACAGAAAGGATTAAGTACCTACTTTTTCTTGTAACATAAAGAAGGGCCAGGAAGCTTCAGAGCCAGCAAACAGGAGAAGTGGAAAGCAGGCAAGAGACAACTTGACTTTTTAAAAAAGTACATTCTCTCAATCACAAGCTGTTGTAGGAAGCCATTATCAAAAGCTAAGAGCCATATTTGAGAGCTTTAAACACTTTTAAATACAAAGTGACCTGCCGCTGACTCCATATATTATTTCTTGGCTGCTGGAGTGAACCTCAGGTAGAAGATAAATGGATTGCCAGTAAGTCAGAGGAAACATGGTGCAGAAGTCTGGGAAGGATGCAGAAAGAAACCAAGAGACACAACAGAGAACTAGAAGTCACAAACGTACGACGGACTTCTGAAACTTGAGAGTACAAGGCTGGAGCCAAGAGTGCATATCACATCGCATCATAGCAAAGAAAAAGTGGAAGGAGTCGGTGAGGCACTGAGGGCTGGAAAACATCTGCTGATCTCTCCCAACACCCATATCCTAGCCTCCACCCTGACTTGAATGGAGACCTGTTGTTACACACCTTGAGTGAAATGTAGAAACACCTGTGACATGGCATGGTACTGCCCTGACAACACATCTTGGATCTTGAAAGCAGTACTACACCCTTAGCTTCATACTGTACCCTGAAGCACCCTCAGCTGAGACTCCACATGGCAGCAAGGCAGCTGCACCACTGTGGTTCCACAGGGCCTGATGGGCACAGCTGAACGCTACATGGACACTAATAAAAAACCTAACACACCCATATTTGAAAAATTAAGTTGATAATTCATTGTATGAATTACTTCATACAACCTTTCAAAGTTGTTATCTGTTCGCACAAGAGGCATGCCCTGAACCCACTCAGAGCTCAGTTGTGGCAGGTACCGACCTGATACAATTTTGTTACTGCCTATTATTGCATATGCCAAATCCCAGGTCACACAAAGCTGTGTCAGTATCTGAGTTTCTCTTGCAGCAAAGTCTCAGAAGATTACAAGAATGTTTTTATGAATGAGAACTATTCTATAATATAAAACCTCATACATACACGGGAGCATGTATTTAGAACCAGCTTGCCAAAGCCTAACAAACATATACTGTGCCATACAAAAAAGATGTTCCAGCACTGTATTAGTACACCAGAACAGAAAACATCATTAGGTACTCAAGAAATTTTTAATACTGTTCTTCAAACTTGAGCACAGATAATTCTGCAAAATTATGGAGAAAGTAATACTTGTGAAGAGAGGTGGATAAAGGGAAATGAAATCTTGTGCCAAATGAATGAAAGTTGGTCTGTGTATGGTGGCAGTGAGCAGAAGTTGGAGAAGAGTGAAACGTTGTCCCTTTTCCCAGCCAGAGCTCCTCTGTGACATGCTCTGCAGCAAGCCCAGGATGATCTACTTACAGCAGGCAGTCTTAGCTTGCCCTATGCTGTGGTCAGTGTAGTGTGTCTGTATTTCAGTGCACGTCCAGCATACAACTGTAGGAGTTAGACTGTGCAAGAGTTAGCTCAATGAGGACTTCTCTGTCAACATCTAGGTTTGTATTTACTCCATTTTTGTATCTTTATGGAAAGATCATATAAGCTACAAAAGCATACTGGCATGCATAAAACTTGAAAACCTCTGTTGTGACTCCATTTTAATAACATGGCTATGTTTCAGGGAATAAAAGCATGAACTCAGCATTGTTCTAAACGAATATTCATTTCTATCCAAATTATGCACAACCAAAAGACTAAAATGTTCTCCTTAAGCTAAATAACTGTGAAATTAAGGTTTAGAAGTGTAATTTGAAATTTCCATGCCCTGGAGGTATATCACTTGTGCTCAGAGGTGACACACTATTTTTAGGACCATGACATGAGCTACATTACCTCTAATACTCTTTGATCGAATTTTCAGAGTTAAACATTTCCCACTTACATCTAGCACAACTGCTGCTCTAAACACTCAGTGGTATTACGAGCCAGTTCCCTCACAGGTATTTTTGAGAAAAGCTTCAGTTAAAACTTTTAGCATGGAATCTACATATTCTTCAATTTTCATTTGGTAGGAGAAAAATCACCTCTCCTTAAGCTCTAGTTACATGCCTCTATTATGACCTATTCTAAACTTATCTCCTGGCATAGCAAACGGAATTTCACTAAATGCATAGATAGATATTGGACACCTTGTTTCCACTTTGAGCTCAGTATGGAAGGTAACACTTACCACTAGTAATATGACATGAAATCTAGAGCAAGTTTTGTATTTCCATTCCACATTTTACTTCCTCACACCCCTTTCTCTCCATCTACCCGTCTCCCAGAGAACAGCAGAGGTCTATGCCTCTTGCTCAGTAGCCTATTCCAACAGCTGAGCCACAGGAGGGTGCAGCATTGCACAGATGGAAGTGGAATAGAGTGTGTAAAGAACCTGCCAGCTAATGGAAAATCCATTTTAGATCATGCTGTTTTATTAAAGAAACTGAGAGAAACAACCAACCAATCCATGGCAATTAAAGCAGCTATTCAGAGAAACCTGTTCCCTAAAAAACATGGTGTAATTATGTACCAAAAAACTATACATACTACTCCTCGTCCCAAAACACTCAAAAATCTCCAGCTTGGTAAATGATTATTTGAGTAGCTATCAACTTAACTACTAATTTTAATTTTTAAATAAGAGAAGTATATAGTGAGTATAAAATCTTGTATAACTTAGGCTGCTGAGACACATTGCTTAAATTTTGAAGAAAAAAATAAAATACTTACCACAGTGGGGTTACCACTGCTGATCAACTGGCTGACTTCATGAAAAATGCTTTTGCAGTCAATTGATTTGTCTAAAGATCCCCGTTTCACTATCACTGCTACTGCTAATAGAATCTGCTCCCGAACGTACTTTTGAAGGCTGTAAACAACATTGCAAAAATACAGTTGTAAATAACTCAACATCATGCTCAAAAAAATTTTAAACAAAAGGAAAACCCAGACTTCACACAGAAGGTTCAGAGGTATTTTTTCTATACTTACTTAGGCCTTTGTAAGACATAGGTTAGAAGGAATGTTCGCAGTGACTCAATGCTAGTTTTTTCCAAGAGAATCCATTCTCTTACAACTGCTTCCATTATTGCTGTAGCAGCTTGAAAAAGGACATAGTCCACTTTACTAGTTTCTGTGGGGAAATACAAAGGCAACTTGAGTATCAGAAGACATACATGTATTTAGCTTTTATGTATTTCCAACAGAAAAAATTAATAGAATGTACTAGTATTTATTATTAAATGGAATCTTGTTGCTATGAAAACAGACACAGAATATATAACTCAAAAGGGAGGAGAAAAAAAAAAAAAATCAATAATACTGCACAAGAAGACTGGGCCAAAGATCAAGTATACGAACGCTAACACAAGTGTAGAACAAGGAAAAGCAATGACAGATTTAGTTCCAATACATTAAAATATGATTAATTTGACAGGCATGCCAGAACCAAAGACTCCTCTGTCATCTCGGTGCTTGCCTTTGGAACCAACAGTGCATAACACTGCATGTTTTTTATGGGTAATAATGAGAAGCAAGTTCACTTACACCTAAAGATATCATTTGTGTTTAATTATCAAAGCAAAAGTTTTACAGGCTAGGGTATTTAAGGTTTTCTGATCATGTTCAAGCTTCTATATTTATCTTGAGGTAATCAAAATATAGCTTCTGATCAAATGTAGGAATCATTAGTCCTTATTATCTGTTTGCTTTGTATATAGATGCACTAAAGAAACTAGAAAAAGATGTTATAGAAAAAGGTAATGGTTTGAGTGACTATAACGTATGATTTAAACAGAACCTCCAGAATCTGAATTCAATTTATATGACTACAGAAAGCTACAGAGACTTTTTTGTTGTTTTTTTGCTTTTAAAAATTTTAACTTAGAAACAGCATGTAGTATGTCAATAGCCAGTTTCAAAACATTCTAACCTCTGTAGAAAATACGGAACATTTAGAAAGCGTGTAGCTACAGCATGGCAAAAGCATAGAATATGAAATGGTGAACAAGGAGCAGAGTTTGAGCTACAGTGGGTGACCAGCCAGGACTAGAAAAACTGTATTTGTTTGAATAAACCCTGGCCAGGAGATTATGTGCTTTAAATGACTACAAAACAAACCTTATTCCCCTGATTATATACACAGAAGTTTATAATATACATTTCATTTATATGCAAGTTCTATATCTAAGATAGCAGCGAGTTTACTAAAATCTTTTTAAGTAACTTAATCAGGCTCCAAATCTAAACCCTACACAGGTAAACAGGCTAAAATCAATCACCTTTAAATCCACTTAGCTTAATTTGGAAAACTAAGTAACCACTTAAAAGATTAATGTGTGTCTAACACATGCATGAAAAAGAGCCAAATTATTCCTTCATGGGCATTTTAATTCTGACATTTGTTAACTTCTGGGTCTTTGGCTTTTCAAGCCGTACAAAGATCACACAACAAGAGAATGCAATTAAAAAAGAAGGATGGAATTTCTTCTTTGCGTTAAGTACCACAGATGCAAAACTGCAATCATGAACAGCACAGACCTCCAGCAGTCAGTGTAAGCTTGCAACTAGTCAGAGAACCACTATCCTCTACATGAAATTACTACAGGCAAGATTTTGCCAGTACATTTAACCGCTATGAGGTTACAGCAGAACATAGAGCCTCATGTCTCCTGGGTTCATCTCCAAGCTTTCAAACTGCATGACAGTGGCTGTTCCCCTTTTCCTTATGCTGATCATCTCCTCTGCTCTCCCTGTATCACTCGTAAGCTTCTCTCCACAAACACCATCAACATCCTTGTTATGTCTCTCCACCTCCACTCCAATTCCTGCCTTGATAATTTTTCTCTTAAGGCCATCTGCTCTGATCCTCTGGTTCCCGCCCATCTTTATCTGCACATCTCTCTTCAGTACACTTCAACTCTAACTCTCTTCATCATAAACAGGTTGTTCCCCTTCCCAGGTTCCTGATTTCATAATTCCTGCCTCTCACTTCTCAGCTCCCAAGTCTTAACAAGCTGTTATTTCTGCCCGGACTGTACAAACACTTCAGAAGCACAAAGTTTTGGGAAAAGTCTCTCAGTTCCAGGTCTCAGCATCGCAACTGCCTATAATGCCAGGAAAAACCTGCCCCAGGAAGACGCAAACTGGTTTCTCAATGATGATAGCATATGAACAGTTTAAGGATGTAATCCAAAAGATGTTAAAAACAAGATCACTTTCCTTCCAATCGGCCACATTTCAAAAGAAAGAAAAAAAAAGTCTGCAGTGATAGTTTATTAATGCTAAATTGAATTTCCTTCCTTGAGAAGATCCAATGATTTAATGAATTTTCGTTATTGATTTCTTATTAGTGACAAATATATTACTTCTAAGAGAGTGAAATGGTCTGCCAGTAAAGTTATTTAAGCACCTTCTTTTGCCTACTTAAAATTCTCTAAAAATCAATGTGAAAATAAAAAGCATCAATTTTGCTGACCCATAAAGCAAAAAGTGTGACTGCAGTCTTCAAGACCAGTCGAAGTACTACTATAATAAAAAAAAGAACAACAGAAGAAATTAATTTGTAAAAAAAATTTTGTTGGGGAGTGGGTGTAGGAAAAGGAATAACACCCTGTTCTATATATCACAATATCACTTAACAACGCAGTAGCAGGCCTGAAATATTGACATCGCAATATTCATTAAAGTCTCTAAGAGTGAATTTAGTTAAATTAACTGTTAAAAAATACTGTGGAATTAATCAAATATGAAAACAACCATATTTTAAACATAATTCTAGTTTTTCTCTGTTCATTGTGGCAAATTCTTTGGAAGAAAAGTTGCTTTTTGTGTTTTGGCATGTGTTCTTTTTCACAAATTTGCAGGTTTTCCTTGCCACATTTCTGAGTCAGCTTTCACCAAAACTCCCCCCTCACCACCTCTCAACCCTCACATCTGGTCAGTACAGTGGTGCTCAGCAGGAGTCTTACACGCTTGCTGCTCCTGCAATTTTCAGATTATTTAGCTGACAAACTCTAATAAGTCTCTATAGTATTTGTAAAAATGGATTTTTTAAAGACTTGTAACACAACCACATTCACAGCATTTTCATTAAAACCTAGGAAATTTCCAACAAAAGGCAATACCTACCTATCTTTCTCCTTTTCCCACAGGTATTACCCCACAAAACTTTGAATCAACACTCTATCACTTCTACCAAGTAGACAGAAACTTTTCTAACTATTGTTTTTTCTTTTTTATAAACACAACAGTTGGGCTGTTAATAGGAACTTACTAAGACAGTCAACCTGAAAAATTCTTTAGCACCAGTGCAAAATCTGGCAAAACTGTACGAGATTGAATTGTTGGTTGATTTCATGGGAAGCATCAAGCCAAGCAATCACGCTACAGGCAATTCTACAAGCTCCACAGATTAGGCAGTATTAGAATAATCATGTTACATAGAAAACCTGAATCTATTAAATCAGTTTAAGAACTTAGCTACATGAAGTTATTCCTTACAGCTTTAAAGTTGACAGAAACAAAACCAAAGAGGGCAGCAATAGGCTTCACGCTCCATCAAAAAGTCCTGATGGCTCATCAAAATTAAAGCTCATGTCAGTATTCCCAGCTACAGAAGAACAGCACAGATCCAGTTATAAAAACAGGTACATGCTTAACTTAATTTCCTAAAACTTACCCAAAATGTGTTTGCAAACAGCAAACGGTGATTTTGATTTTCTAAATGATAAGAATATGTGCTCAGCATGCTGGCGTTGTTCATTATTGACCATGGAAGGTGGTGCCTGAAAGAAAACACAAAGTTATTCAAGCACTAAAACCCCATCAGGTTGTAAATATGTATAAGCAATGTCACGAACTTATAAATATTTGTCTTGTTAAACTTCAAAATCTAGTATCTTTTGGTAAAACTGCCTGTTCTTTCTCAGTCACAGCCTCTTCTTATATACCACTGTGTATTTATATCATGTGCACATAAGCGTGAATATTGAGAGATCAGGGAGAGAGTGAATAATTCTAAGCAGTGTGTTCTTAATGATGTTCCTGAAGAAAGATAAAGGTCAGATCTAAATTTAGCCTAATCCTTTTTCTCCTGAAACCAAAATTTTGCACACCACTAAATACTGCTACACACACTTACAGTCAAAGAAAAAAAAAGGGCTATTTTTCTTTAGTTCTACATTTGTCTTGAAATATTACGTTGTATAACAAATTCAAGCGATTAAATAGTAACTACAGATATGTTCTAAAATAAAGTATTGGCTGTAACATACTACCCTCTAGTGTTTAACATTAAAGATGACACCCTGAAGACTGAGCGAGGGCTCTGACTGAAGAGACAAGTCAGCCCATTTGAGGGTGGCTACAGCAGTTCCAACTGCCCATGATCATCCTACAACATCATGGGCACCTTGGCTGCTCTGGTAACGCCTGCTGCTCCACTACTGCTGAAAGCCAGCTCCATGTTTTCTACCTGAAAATCAACTATAGGTAAAGCACAAAACTACGCAGTAACCTGGACCATTGCGAGGTGGGATATTGCCTATGGAGTGCTGATGAGAGCCAACCACCAGCACTGCAGCCTCACCTCATCGAGCAACCCCAAAATCCACCCCTGCTTACTCACAAGGTAAAAATAACCCTGCAAAAAACACCAGCTGCTCACAACCACACTGCTCGCTACTTTTGCCACTAATATTCTCTGATTTTTCTACTTGAGATTTATCTGAACAAGCACACAACAAAAAATACTCTTACAGGGGATTGATACTACAAGGCAGCATCAGCTGAACTGATGCACCTTTGAGAAAGGAACGTTAATGCGTAGAAAGATTGCATACAAACTGCAGAGTCGGGTCAAGATGACAGTGTAGGTTACTGAACTTCAGTTGAACTTCCAAACTCCAAAGTCCAGTTCTGTCCCTAGCAATCTGAGGAGAATGTGTGTGCCATGTACCTTTTGGTTTGTTTTATACCCACTGCTTTGGGTAGATATCAACAAAGACCTTAGCATAAAGACCAAAGCTTCCAAGTGAAGTATTTTCCAGTAAATAAATCTGTCTCAATTCTTTCATCCTTGACAAAACACAAGATGGCAGAAGATCAAATATGAGCAAGTAACACCACAGATTAAAACTCAAAAATCTGAGTATGTGAAGCAAGGGAAATCAGGCTGCTGATCCTTGGACCAAGAAGGTCCTAATAATCAGCTGTGCTCCTTCTGACACAGCACATTTCTGACTCTCACACCTTCTCCTGTGCAGATACAATGAATGCCTGTGAGGGGAGCAAAACAGTGGAGGAAGGCGGCCGCAAAAAATCCTCATGGATGTAGAATAAATGCTCTGTCCCTCTACAAACCTGCTGTGCTCTACAGCCAATTTGGGAGCAGGACCTCCCTGGACCATGATCTGAATGTTTGCAGGACAGCTCAGCCTTACCAGCTGTGGGGACAAGATCAGTGTTTGTCCTGGCCCCTTTCTGGGCAGGCTGCAGTTCATGTTATGTCGTATAGACACGCAGACAGCAGCGTGCCTTCACTTCATATCCATCTTCCATGTGCTTGGAGCAGTGTCTCCAGGGCTGCCAGCAGGCTGCAAGCAGATGTGCACACAGAAAAGCCTTCAGATGTTTGGGGCACTACGTGCTGCTGAACAACTGAGACAGACGTAAGTTCCATAGCTGTACCCGAGTCCTTCCAGGACACTGAGCTTCAGTGAACTCCAACCCAACACAGAAATCTAAACTTTATTAACTTTCTAAGCAAATGTAAATTTGTAAAGAAGCCTCACCAAACTGGATCACGTGACACTTCCATGATAAAACCTCAACTCTCTCACATGCAGCCACCCATCAGCAGGAATTGTTCCCAACACTTGTGCTTTCTGCAGTCTGAAGGACAGTACTTCTCAGTGAGGACTCTAGCTACATTCATTGCAGCAGAGCGACCTGTACTGAATACCAGTTGGAGCAGGTTATCAAAAATGCAGGAATGACCTACACAGCAAGAACTTGGTATGCACTTCAATGCTATCACCAATAAACCAACCAAACAAAAAAAGCAGTCCCCACTTTTTCCCCCCCTCTTTGTATGGGCAAGTATTTGTGCAAATGCACAGAGACCCAGACTATGGAAGTGATCACCGAAAAGTATCCCACCAAAGGCAGGCTGTTTTCACCTGGACCAGTTCCCCAGCCTAGCTCACCAGAAGCCAGCACAGAAGCCTGGGCCAGTGCAGTAGAGGACATAATGGCTGGTGACAGGCTGCTTTTCTCAGCACCAATTACCATTTAAAGTGCATTTAATCTACAGCCTCTGTCACTGTGCAATGCCATGGGACTACTCTGAAGTCTCAAGGAACACACAGCTCTGGTCAATGAAGTTTCATGAGAACTAAGAAATTTAGTGAGGCAAGTGACTGACTTTAATAACATTCTGCTATCAGAGATCCCACTCCCTTCTTGTTCTCACCTGGCATGGTCTTGTAACCTCCTCGCACTCTCTCTTCTATCAACTAGACCACACCGAAAACAAAAAAGGAGGGGAAAGGGGAATGAGCACTTTTATTACTTTAGAAACACTATTTTGTTACTTTGATAAGTGTCAAGAAGTCCTGACAAGTACCAGTGCAGCAAGGGGGAGAAAAGAAGTGGAGTGATGCTGCCCTTTCAACAGCTCTGACCTTGCAGCTTCCAGCTCCACAGCCTTGTGAACCCCACTCATCAAAGACACATTAGAAGGAACCTTTTGGGCATGACAAAACATAACACTTTGCAAGTCTGGGGTCATTCATATTCACACTCTTTGAGCAAGAACCGGAAATCAGGGCTATCTGATTTTGCATTAACAAAACATATTTGAGTTTGTCATATAAAGATCACATGTAGTTGCAGTGTTCTGTCATACTCGAGGGCACTTTCAAGGACATCAGCAGCAAATTATGGCACCATTAAAAAAAAAGATAGAAGTTTTATGGGAAATACCCCACATGCTTACAACCACTAGAAAAGAGACCTCTAACTTTACGTTATTTTAACTCTTCTACTTCTTCGAAGTTGGATTACAGAAGATCTTTGGCACCTTGGAAAGGAATATGGAACATCATATCCCTGTATTAATTTTTAAAATCACAATAATACAATACATGATGCACTTAGACTCTCAAAATTGCCCAGAAGAGACTTTAGAGGTAAGCTTTGAGCTGTACTACGTGGCCACCAGAGGGAGCTTGAAGCCCACAGTCACTATCCTCACTGCCTTCAAACACGAATTACCTGGGCACTGAAAGTGAAGCCCAGCTAATCTCAGCCTTTAAAGCAAAGCCCAGTACACACACATTCTGTGCACAAATTCCACATTACAAGAACACTGTCTTAGGTGAGCCCGAGACCCCTGGAAGCTGGTGTCCTGCATCCCCTCGACACAACAGGGTTAAAAATATACCCATTGTGCTTGGAAGTTCCCCTTCAAATACCTACATGTTCACTGTTTTCCAATTGTGTTCTTCAAGCTCTTCTCTACCGTTCATCTAACAGGGAATTTAAAAGTGTGGGCTTTTAGATAAGGCTCTTTTGGCATATTGAAACTATTTCCAGCTATGCCACTTCCCCTTCTGTACTGTCTGATGTTACCACTAACACCCATCTGCTCTCTCTTTTTTCTTACCAGTTACTATTAAAAGTTCTCCAGCACAACACTCATCTTACTGGTTTGAGCATAGCAAGATACTGCCCCATAAGAAGAGAGTTCCAATATTAACACAGCATTCTAAATAAAATCACATCCTTTCAGCTACCAAGGCTGTCTGGATACAGAAGAGGAACAACACTGAGAAAAGACTAGTAGAAACACTCTGGCAGACTAGCACTAATACTTTCAGGACAACTAAACTTATCTGAAAGCCTGGGCAACTAATAAGGAAGTATCTTAACCACTTCCCTTCCATGTCAACCAGTTTTTATATAAAAAAAAGAAACCCATTTTCTTCTACTTCATTATAGAATCATAGAATGTATTTGGTTGGAAGGGACCTCTAAAGGTCACCTAGTCCAAATTATGTCCTGCTATCACTAGTCTGAACAAAAAAAAAAAAAAAAAAAAAAAAAAGGAAAAAAAAATT
>VYZX01019814.1:445516-463666 GCA_013401335.1 Brachypteracias leptosomus | reverse complement strand
AAAAAAAAGAAAAAAGGAAAGAAAAATTAAGGTATTTGATACCAATAAGCATATGTTAGAGGATCTAAATCCTGCATGTGCTTACAGAAATCCCATACTTTCTGCGGTTGTGAAAAAGTCTTTACTGTGACTTTTCTGCTCACAGAAAAAGCACGGGAAAGTCAAGGTCCTTGCTTCCCTTCTCACTCTTAGAAGGACACAAAAACTTGTGATGCCATCAACAGCAAATGATTCAAAGGAAACAAAAAATTAAAACAGCAGAAACACTAAACTTCAGGAGGAAATAAAGTCTGTGGAGTTAAAAGTAGCAAACATCTTTAACACTTCACAGTCAGAAAAGAGGACTGAGGGGAAAAAAAAAAAAAAAAGAAGAAAACTGCTGGAGACTGAGGTTCTCTTCATTACGGTAAATATAGGGGACTGAGTCCTCAGTAGTCAGCACCTTTTTACTATTTTGTGATGCAGGCAGACAGATACAGTTTGCAGGAACGTGTTGGCACAGATCAACCAAGCAGAAAGTCTGTCCAAACCATAGGCACAAACACATTTTTCTAGTGTAGTGTAAGCATGTTCCAACTTTCCCTACAAAACCTGAATGCACAGGGAATGACTAAAGCTCCTTCTGTACATAAAGACCATTTCAGACACAGGCAAGCCTTTCAAAAGTTGGGCAGTGATCTTCAATGGCAGGAAGAGAGAGAGAGATTAGGCTCTTATAGCCTTGATTAGAGTCTTAATAGTTTCCTTTCACAGACTCACATATCACCCTCCATTTGATTTTTACAAAAATCTAAATATAACTTCCATGCAATTACCTTTTCTTTCCAGTGTGGAACCTGATAAAAACAAAACTGGATTAATCTTTTCACCATAAATAAAAGTTTCTGCCCAGTAAGTTTGAGGTCAGCACACCCTCTTTAAATCCTTCTTCTCCCCCTTCTTACCAATAGCAGAATGTTACAAGAAACATTATCACAGACAAAGCTCCATCACCCCTCTCCCTGCTAACAAAACAGGAGGTGTGTCAACAAAACAACTGTTTACCTCTGGCCATCTTGGTATGAGCAATCCACTGATCAGAAAAATGCAGAATTCACAAAGGCAATAAATTAACAATATTAAACCCTCCAAACGGGATGGGTTCTTCAGCTGCCACAAGAGCACTGGTAGGTTTTTAACTGGCTTTCCCATTCTTACTGCCTACAACCATCCTTTTGTACTATGGGAAGATAGAGAAGAGTATCTGATACGGCAGCACCACTTCCTTCCCTAAGCTTATATAGGGCCACTTACTTTTTTCCTCTCCAAATTAACCCATCTTTGTTTCTTCCTTACACAAGACAGATCTTTCATTTCTAACTTCGATCACCTTTTTGTCTGCTCCTCCCCTGATGGTACACCATCAATTTAAATGATTATTCACTGATGCTACAAAGAACAGCACAACTGGGACCGATTAAAAAGGCTAAAAATTTGGCATACATTACCTAGGCAGAAAACTGATTAACACAAACAGATATCATAAATAATTTAAACTAGCAATTCATAGTGTCACTCAGAACAGGAAAGAAGTAGATATGAGGAAGGGTTAGACTAAGTGTTGCTTGGGAAATGCATATGACTAGGAAACATCTGGTGAAGGTACACGTGGAAAAACTAAGGGGTAAAAATAAGGGGCTTGGGTGTTTTAACTACTTCTTAGTAGTGAGATGCAGAAGCCACACATGTATTCAGAATGACATGCTTAGTACAAGCATTTCCCACCTCAGTAACTTACCTTTAAATTTAATTATGACTTGTCAGAATGGGGAGTACCAAGCAATGAAGGTAATAGAGGCAGAAGAAAGGTAGCAAATGGCTTGCAAATATCAGATGCTGTCTTTGTTCTTTGTGAGACGAAAGTTGAAGTCACAGTGTATTTGCCAATAATAGTCTGAAGAAGTAACACCACATCCACATTTGAAGTGGGGTCTGCTTTTTTAGCTCCTTCCCTTTATTTCCAAAAAACACTTTTTGCTTTAAGTTTACGGAAAAAAAAGTATTAAATCCTCCTTCCCCCCCAAGTGATTCTGCTCAGGCAATTTCATGCTGATCATCGCAGATGTACAACACAACATTTTTTGATAATATATCAGAAGTGATATTATTTTCTTAATGATTTTAGATGCCAGAGAATACTACTTATTGGTCACTTGTGGACAGTGACAGTGCCTTAAAATTAGCAACTTCTAACATTCAAGTGACAAAATTATTATTAAAATCAATAATGGAATAGTATTTTAAGTATGATTTAGTTAACCAGCTTGTACTGTTCTATCTGCATCACACTTTTGCTAAGAAAAATCCTGCCTATGATTGCAAATAAATATAATTAAGGATAGGATGAACAGCATTCATTCCTTGCAGACAGAAAAGTTTGCTAGAGACAAATTCTGACTTTTCACAGACTTATGCTATGGCAAGACAGCACTGAATACAACCAAATTCAGCATCTTTCTAAAATTACTGGGGGAAATTTGCAAATTAGCATGTCACAAAGAACAGTAACACATTCCTCCAGGTTTTGCTGCTTAAGAGAACATAGAAAGCACACCAGAGTGTTTCAAGCTGACACCCACAGGATTCCCACCTACAGAAAAGGTCCCCTATGAGCAGTACAGCCTAAACAGTAGTAGGATTATGGAACAGCAAACATGCCTACTAAGAGAATTTTCTTGGGTTTAAAAAAAGAAGATCAAATTGCTTGTACCTGCTACTACTGAAGCCAAGAAGGAACTTTCCTGCCAGAGGCAATGTTTATGTCTGCAAGTAAAGTACATTACAAACTTGACAAGGGTAGAAGCAAAAACCTGAGATTTCTACTGAAGTGTGACTTCATAAAATTCACCACAAACTTTCCAAACCAAGCTTCATATGTAGGGGAATCTTGCCTTTCCTGCTGTCAAGAAGTAAAATAAAACTGTTTCTGAGCAGTCTGCAGGCTGTTATCAGCTTACAAGAAATCAATTAAAGACGTTAGTTGTTCTTCAGAGTGGTGTCTAGACTCTGCGCTGCCGAGCGCCTGGAAGCCCAACAGAGACAAGAAACCAAATCTCTATCAATACACATGGATAAGCAAAAGCCCCCACAGACGGCAGTGGCACCACTGGGTCTGGACCTTGCTGACAGCCACCATCAGGCAAGACACGCTCAGAGAAGCAAGGAATAAAGGGAGCCCAGATGGCTTGCCAACATGTCCCAGCAGGCAGGGAAGCCAAGTAAGAGTGAGGCATATGGAAAGGAGAAAGATCATGAGTGAATCTGAGAAGCATGTGCAGGGGAAGACCATGTGATAGTGATAACGTAGCTGAAGAGTATGGGCAAAAATAGGAGGAGAAAAGAAGAAAAGAAAAGAAATCAAACATAAGGGCAAGCAATAATTTTTAACTATTGTACATACTGCATTTGGGACAGTTAAATATATTACTCTATTCATGTAAGCAATTGTTATAGCTGCAACATACCTAAATAATCAAAACTCATGAAATTTGACTTACTGTATTCTTCTACCAGATGCCCCAAACCCCCTAAAACCAGATTTCTGTATCTTAAATAATAAAAAACTCCTTAAGAGAATACTTCCCAGCACAGTTCTGCTACATAGGTGAGTTATAGAAAAGAATCAGATTATCAGAACAAGGAGATTCCAAGTTTAACTCTACCAAAGACATCACGCAACAGGGCCCAAACCTGCATTACCCTGACTTCTGTGGAGTCAAGCCATAATGTGTTTCCATTCCAGTTTTACCAGCAACATTTTTTAAGTGTTTTATTTTCTGTACAGTGTAGCACAGCACATTCAGTAACTGTCACTTGCCTTATTAAGATAGCTAATCAAGCCATCAAATACAGGGGTCAGACAGACAAAGGGACAATTAGCCACACTTTCCTTCTCAGCTATTTACCCTTCTCTGACAGATGCTGATACCTCATAACGCAGGGATGTCTGATCCGCTCATGAAGCGGATGCCACCAGCCAACCACTGAGGCTACGTGGAGATGTTCAGCTCTGCAGCGTTCAGCAGCTGCTTCATAAGTGGATCAGACATCCGTGCCTCAGGCACCAGGCCAGAAGGCAGTTTAGACAACTATCCATACCAGCTTCTGCTGTCCAATTCAGAGCTGTAGTTACATGACTGCCAGAGCTTTGAGCAATAGTGAAGTTACTACTGAAATCATAAACAACTATGTTCCAATTACTCCTTTGCACTTGCTTTTGGGAATAATCATTTAAATTACAGCAATAACTCATCTTCCAACTAAAAAATACCACATATTATTGTTTCTGAAGATTGGCAAGGAAGATGCTATAGATGGCTTCCAAATAGACCTGCAATAGAGACAAGATAGTAGAATTTTAAGGCTTTCTGAACAAAAACTTTGATTTAAAAAAATTCCCAGAAGTGATTATTATTTGAATTATTTAAAACACAGAGTGCCCAGTATTTTTCAGTATATATTTGGAACAAATGCATGATGGCTGGAGGAATTACCTCCTACACAACTACTCATTCATGTCTTGCTTTTATGCAGAGACAACAATAGAGAAAAAAAGACTTGTTTTTTTTTCCTTCACATCAGATTTTGCTTTGTATTTTGGAGCTGAAGTACTTTATTAAGTCTTCTGCAAGTAAAACAGGAGATAAATTGTAG
This sequence comes from Brachypteracias leptosomus, assembly GCA_013401335.1. NCBI lineage: Eukaryota > Metazoa > Chordata > Aves > Coraciiformes > Brachypteraciidae > Brachypteracias > Brachypteracias leptosomus. Next base: position 458,974 of record VYZX01019814.1, on the reverse strand, counting down.
TTTATGATAAGATCTATTCTCAGTTTTGGAATAGTCTTATATAGGATACTAAATATACACATTAATTGAGTGAAGATCAAAGTAAATCATTATCAAATCAATTATCAAAACGTTTTCCGAGATAAGACTTCCTCTCCAAGATAAGAAACAAAACCTTCAGAGATCTTATTTCTCCACTAACAATTTGACCCTTAAATATAGGCTATTACAGGTTCTCTACTGAAATTACCAATCATTTACGTGCACAATACACTTCAGATATATGATTCGTGGTACTGAATCTGCAGAGGAACTACTGCTTCTCAGCATCAAAACAGCTACGCTGGACCTGATGCTTGAAGAAGGGGTAGAACTTGAAAGGCAAAAGGAAGGAAGATGGAGTGGAGTCTTTGTTCAAGGAAGAAGGACCATAGAGAAGCAAGAGAAAAGAATAGTAAATGATGAAGGTATAGCCCTCAGGTAGCTGTGGGAGGACACTGACAAACAGATGTCTGTAGCTGGTCTATGAACCTATGTGAGCTGTTCCTCCACCATCAGCTCTGACTGTTGTCGGTCTTCTCACAGGATTCAATTAGGGCTTTCCATTTTCTGACCTCTGTGCACATTACTCAACAAGAAAATCCACACAAACTAACAGTACACTGACTCATGCCAACCTTCTGGAAGCATTAGGTGAACAGGATCAGCCCAGAGTCCATCCACCCCACAGAGGACTGCTCCAGCAGAATTTGGAAAAATGACTGAACTCTGCATGGGAAATTTTGCATGTCCCAAGAGTTACAAGTTTATACTTGTCAGTGCTGGACCAAACTTACAGATCCCCATATAAAGTAATCGCAAAAGCAGCACAGAATTATCACAGATCTTAACGCTACAATCAAAATCTGGTTTTCTTTTTAAATCTTAATGCTTTCTTTATAACCTCTGGGTCAAGAAAATGTTTCAAACTGTTTCAAGAAAATTCAGAGTAAACAAATACTTTCACTTCTGTAAGTTTAGGGAATGAAAACCAGGATACAGCATGAAACAGCAGTGAACACAAAACACCTTGAAAATTATACGTGCTCTTCATACCCCTTTCTTACCATTTCCTCTGTAACTGCAGTTAGGACGTTGGTTTAAGCGCACTGGCAGCAGATAAATCTGAGAAATGTCCTATAATGGATATTTAGCTTACAGTAGTCTGGATGTGGGCAGTGAGAAGATGAATGCTGACATGAGGTTACAGTTCAGACCCTTAAACTAAACGTTCATTTCCTAATCTCCTCATTTATTGTTCTATCCTTTCAGAGCACAAGCAAGGTCCAACCCACAGTTCTGTTTAGAAAAGTACTTTCTTTAAAACACCCAGATAATGGCAATGGGCAAATCCACACAGACTCCCTTGAAGTCAGTAAGATCCTACAAAGCAACAAGAAGTCAACCCACGCAGACCAGAGAAAGCTCAGTCAAGACAGAACAAGCATAGCTCAATATTGAGGAGAAGGACAAAGATAAAAACTACACAGAACAGTTATGAAAAACCTCATTCTTCCAAATCTTTTTAAACCATTCAATGTTAACAAATAAAATCAGCTTGCTTTGACTTCAGTATGAATGACACGTGAATATTGCAGCAGCATAGGAACCCTGAAAAGGTACATTACTAAAGGATACAAATAGTCATAAAGTGCCCTTACTGTAACTGCACTGGCACTAGCCTCAAGCCCTGCTCTCCTGCTTCCTTCCTCTGACCGTCCGCTGCAGCTGGAGTGAACTTGGCTTCCTCATCCTGCAGCAAGGAAAAGGTTTGGTGAAAATGAACCAAACTTTCCCCTTAGCTCCCACCAACTACAGGTGCACCTCTGTTTTCCTGGCAAGGAGACAAGGAAGATAAATGGGTCCCAAGTTAAGGCTGTGAGTCTGTTATCCTACAAGGTGCAAAGGAGAAGAGTCTTCACATCAGTACTCACTGCAGCCTTCACTGCAGGGTGGACTATCCCCATGACAGGTCCTGGTTCTCCAGCATGAGACAGGAGCCTAGCCCATCCACAGCCACTGAAATCTTAATCACAGCTTGATCGTAAGATTCAAGTAGCTCATCTCTGCATTGCCCATTTCTGTACTGGTAAGACAGTATAGACAAAAAATGCCAGGATTGTGACAGTGAGTTTCATAGAATCATTTAGGTTGGAAAGGACCTCTAGAATCATCAAGTCCAACCTTTGCCCAACATCTCCCTGATCCCTAGGCCATGTCTCAAAGCACCACATTTTTTTAATGCCTCCAAGGATGGTGACTCCACCACCCCCCTGGGCAGCCTGTTCCAGTGCCTAACCACTCTTTCAGTAAAAAACTTCCTAATGTCCAATCTAAACCTCCCCTGGTGCAACTTGAGGCCATTACCTCTTGTTCTGTTCAAGACAAAGTTTTACGAAAAGAGAACTGCTGATCGTAACAGTGCTGGTAATGGCAATACTAATTTTCCCAAGTTCACAAGCTGAGATGTACGTGATCTATAACCCCTTTATCAGGCTCACTGTACGTCAAATACAGTCAGCAATTGCTCTCCTCCTGCAAGAGAAACTTTAATATTATCTGTATGTGAAGAAACGTCTCATAGTACTATTATTTTTCTGTTCTTCAATTTCAAATCATACTTGCTGAAAGAACAGCTATAACCACCCATTGTTGCAAGGGTGTCATTATTTTCACTCACATGTAGCCTTCTACAGTAAGCATGTGCAGATGGAGCAGGACATCACAGGAGTAATAGGACATCACATGGGTAACCCTTCATCTGCCTTATGCACCCTCCCAACAGAGAAGTTAGTTTAAATCTTTCACAGAGTGATGATTTCTAAGATCGTGATGAATTCTGGTTTCCGAGAGTTTTATTCTCTGCCTCCTGTCACAAAAGCGTTTCCTCCCACCAAGCTAATGAAGAAAGGCAGGCACAGAGGGCAGCCAGCTTTCCTGCCAGATCCAAGTTTTAGTACTTCCTCCTCCATCATTCTTGCAAAAATTTCAAAGCCATTTTGTCCCATCATAGTTCTTTAGAAGGACTTGATAAAAATCAAGATAAGGGAGTTCTTAAAGTTTTTGAAGTTTATCTGAATTTGATATGGAAAACTCCTTTGTCATAGCATACTTTCAAAATGGCACAGCCTTAAACACCCACCTTATTAATGGCTTTTAACTGTTGGGGCATTAATAGAAACTTACAGGCAGACAAGTAAAATACACACAAAATACAATACCTGAACCATGTAAGCAAACAAATGTAGCTACAGAGAAATTAAATCAAGGTTTAGAAAGATAATAGCAATAGAAGAGAGGCCAGAGGAGGAAGCTCATCACCTAAGCCAGCCAGGAGGATAAGGAAGCCAAGAGAAACTGAAATTGAAAATGATTTTGTGAAGTAAAAAACTTCTTTCACTCAAAACTAGGAAAAATTATGGACTTTCACTGAACATACCTAGAAAAAGCTCCTGTCCCTAACATTTTGCCCATTACTGGGAAATGGTAAATATACAGAGAGAATAGTGCATATTTGAGAAGGTAGGAAGTCATCTACTTTTACCTTGTTTCATTACTTTCTTCTGCTCTTGCAGATACAGCCTGAACCATGTTACTGAAGACATTACATACCTGTGTTCATCCTCCAGTATACAGAGGAGCACACACAAAATACATGTTTTTAGAAATCCTCTTCTGAAAAGTATTTTTTAATGAAGATTATTTTTTTTTATTCCACACACATTCTGGGGTTTTATTTAGAAGAAGCAATTTTTAAGACTCCCCTAAAGTTAAGTGTGTGAGTTCACACTAAGAAACCTGCACAAATTAGCTAAGTCTCAAGTTTTGAACAGTCACAGGGTTCCACATACTTACTGAAAAATTACTGTGAAGAAATGTGGTCATAATTGCGTATTTTACTCTCCACGCTGTTAAGAGGGAATGTTATTGAACAGAAGAATAGCTTCAGAAACAATACTGTCACTTCTCTTGATTTTAGAACTTAATATATACATTCTCCCCACTGAGCAATTCATTATCCTGAAGCAACCAAATATCTGTTCCTAATTCCACTTAAAACAACCCCAAAAAATAAAGGCTTTGCAGCTAAGCCTCCCTAATTCTCTCAGGAAGAAGCATGTTTGGGGTTTGGGTTGGGCTTTTGTTGTTGTTGTTGACAGGTAAGGAAAGTGCTGTTTGCATGTTTTCTCAATAAAAAGGCAAGATGTAGCCATCTGAGAAGCTACCAAAACAGCATGGTTGAAAGAAAAGTCAAATAGCAGCAGCATTATTAGCAAAGCAAATAGTAGAAGTCAGTGACTGAAGGGATGATAGAATCATAGAATGCATTGAGTTGGAAGGGACCTTCCAAGGTCATCTAGTCCAACCCCCGCTACAGTTAGCAGGGACATGTCTAACTAGATCAGGTTGCTCAGCTAAATGTGACCATTAAGACCTTCATGAAAAAAACCCCACAAAACTACGATCGGTGCACAAAACACCCAAAGCTCTGTTTAAACTTCACTGATTTCATGTGCAAAATAATGTTTTGCAGCCACTGCTTTACAACACACAAATTCAGCTTTAAGACACCTAATACCAACCCAGCATCTGTAGCTGCAAGGGGGAACGTTTCCTCTCCCCCTCTATGGGCTGCAGTCCTGTTGCAACAGATACAGATCCAGTCTCCCATCTGGGGATCTCCAGTTACTGTATACACATATATACACATAGGTGCTGTGGAGAAGTCCTCATGAAATCTAAAAACATGTGACCGATGTGTAAAATGTAGCTTTAAGATGAGGGGCATAAAGTAAGAGGAAACTAAGGGAGCTGTAAGGTGAAACCCACAGCAGGCGGGCAGGGTCTGGCCAGTGATGCCTGGTTAAAGTCATGGCAAGACAAATGAGAAACTGACTGAAGGTCTCATGTGATGCCAAGACCACTGATACAAGCCCAAACTGGAGCAAATCGAATTTGGGGAATTTCATTCCAAAACCTTGAACACCTTATATTAGCAGAGCCAGACACCATCAGCAAAAAGAGAAGAGACTTCACTGCACACCGAAGGCAGAGAAGCTACACACGCAGATCCTGGTCCAGAGAGGATGATGCTCGCTCCCACATCATCAGCGTGGGAACTCTCCCCCACCCCCAGCCAGGCAGTGCATGGAGGTATGACCTCTTGTGCTGCCATGTGACAGAAAGGTGACAGTTCTGCAGTAACTCATCAACGAGCACATGAACAAACCAATTTGATTTATGTTTGTACAATTGTTTTTGCTGTTTGTTATTGTTTGCATATCATCACCACAATTGAACAATAGAATATTGTTTTATAATAATAAAGGATGGTATAACCCAATGCTGGTTGTCATCTAATCGCAGCCTTGACCTCTCTACAAACCAATGCTTAAATCTCAGAGCCACAGATGCCCCGTGGCACAGGCCAATGCACCAGCCTCTGGAGTACACACAACTACTGGGTTTTTGGACTCTGTGTTAATGATGCTGCAACCAGTTTTGTGAATTCTACAAACTGCCTCTGCCCTCCTTCACCTGTGATTGGAGCAAGAACCTCAGCAGCCAGGATATTTACTTGCAATGTAAAAGAATCAAATTCAGGGTCCTTCCAAAGCAGCCTGAAGGACTGATTGAACATGGCTCAACCATTTCTTGGTGTCTTAAAAGCTATTCAAGTCACTCATTTCTGAAAAACTGTAGAAAGTCAGGGAGCATACCACCCATTCCAACACAGCCTTAATGCCAGACTACAGAAACCTCCCCAAAACACCAGCACTCTAAGCTTTACAAGTTCACTCTTACCAGGAAAACAGACTACTCAGTAAAGTACACAAAAAGACAAATATCATGTAACTTGTCTGCAGCTGTTCCCATGAACAGATTTCGAAGCACACTGGTGAAGGATGCTACTATTATTCTTTTCCTTTGTTACAACAAGATCCTAGTGTAAGCTGACAGCAGTGAACAGAGGCTGCCTCTCCAACACTCCAGGGCTGCGGTTCCTGGAGAGGCAACACAGTGACAGGGACCTTCCTCCTGTTCTTCCAACCATGCTAATTCCTCTCCACTCCCAGACTCATTATCTCATGTTAGCTTTGATAATTGTCAGGTCCTTCCATAAGCCAGTCCAGCTCACTACACAAGCAGCTAATCAACCCAGCAAAAAGACAAGTGCCGGTTTTTCTGTCAGTCACTGCTAGGCTGGCTTAGGTTTCTGTGAAAACAGCCTATGTCTGCACCACAGCTACAAGCCCGGGACTGCAATTGTTCTTCACTGTGGCCAAGCCTTTTGAAATCCCAGGAACTGCCATTATAAACAGTAAAACTCCATGGCAAACAGTTTTCTGCACTTTACTGATTTTCCAGTCACAAATTAATTACGCAAAGCCTTCAAGAGACCCTGGCATAAGGCATATTGTCAAGAGTACTACAGCTGTGCCTCTACCATTTTGAGTCTCTGTACATGACACTGCTGGAATGCACAACAATAAATACGGAAATTCATAACTTCAGCACAAACCATGATATATCTTTAGCCTTCTTCACATTCACTCTGATAGCTCTGTAAATTTTGAATTTGGTAGGCACCACTAAATCAACTTATCTGACTTCTAGAGCAATAAAACTTCATTCACTTGCTCCTATATTAATCCAAATAACTTTAAGTGTATTTTTCATTTAAAAAAATAAAATCAGTCTTGATCTGAAGACAAACAGAATTATACCTGCTATTTTCTAAGTGATTTAAGAATAACTTGACCAAAGTTTCTTTCAGGAGCATAGGCAAGCTTTTTCCATCTCAAAGTAGCAAAATTGTTTATAATGCAAAACAGTAAAAATTACCAAAATTAAAAACCCTTTTCTCCCTTCATTCACTTCCCAGTTCACTATGCCCCTCAGGTGGGTGTACTATTGCTCTATGTTTTGATAAAGCCAAAGGCAGCACCTGTACAGCTGCCGCTCATCATTAAGTCTCAGAAGTAGGAAAGTTTGCAGGCTTCTTTTTTGGGAGGCAGAAGAGGGGCTAATTAAAATATATCCTTCTGGCAGTTCTTCTCCATTTCCTAAAATCCCTATTCAAACAACTAGTCCCTATTCAACAGGATGGTTTAGACAGACTATAAAGGGATAAAAAAAGAACTGAAGGCCAGTATCGGTGTCTCCTACAGCTCAGACCCGACACCCTCCCTTCTACACCATATCTCCCAGCATGTATGTTGCTTCATGCCACTCATACACCCCATCATGCACCAGAATTGCTCCAGATGTTACAGCATTCCCTCTACCAGTTCACTACCCAAACACAGGCATCAGGCCCACTTTGTTTTGTTCTGGAGAAGCAGAAGAAAGCAGAAAATGAGATAGATCAAAGAATACATTTTTCCCTGGTACAACAGAAGAGGACATGATCATCAAAATCCAGAATTCCACCCATACATCAAGCCAGGACACAGAAGTGGAGATCTTACATATACCTAAATCCAGACAGACTTTTTAGTATCAGAACAGTGTCAGAAATTGATTGAAAGGAATATTTTACTTAGCTGCTTAAGATGGCATCAGCTCAACTTAATAATCAAGAGGATTTCTTCTACCCTTCCATATAGAAAGCTGTTAATAAACTAATGAACATAGATTAGCATAATGACAATAAGACTCTTAGGAAGCAGGTTAAAGGGAAGACAGCAGTAGGTGGCGCCTGAAGAATTATCCAGATGGAATTACGGACTAATGAAATCTCTTCAGCAAACAAATCTACAAGTACACAGTATTTTCATTAACAGCTCAGAACAAAATATTGAAATATGCCAATGCACTAGTAACATGCCAAAGGAGTGTGAAACAGCATCGTGATTCAAAAAGACAAAATACTCTCCCTTTGAAACAGTCAGGGGAAATAAACTCTAAGCATGAAGAATCCACTTCACTAGATTTTCGTTTCATCACACACTACGTCTGCTTTTCAGAAATATCAGAATCTGCATCAATCCTTATATTCCTGTTCTCAACTCCTCACCCTTAGTATTGTGTGCTTCAGGTATGCTCCACACACATTTGTTCTCAGCTCCCAGGTAAAAGTTTCATTAGCACGCCACACACTGCATGTACTTATCTCTCAAGCTGTAGTCTGAACCATGTGCCTGTAAAACGCACCAACCATACCAGTTCTTACAGAAAAGGAGGAAAAACTATATATACACACAATGGACTCTAAGTTACTTCGTACTACTCCAGAAAATGATCCTGATGGCTTGGGTATAGTCCTCAGAAAACAATCACCTTGCTGCTCTGAAGTAACGCAGAAAAGCACAATGTTAAGTACTATCAAGAAAGGAATACAGAAGAATACAAAATATTTACAAACTTCTGAAATCCTCAAGTATGCCCATCACAAAAGAATGTAGTTCTGGTCAGTCTATCTCAAAAATGGTCTCATAAATCTAAAAACCTAGAGAGGAGTACAGGGATGATTAGAAGTACGGGGAATCTCCCACCTGAAAAACTGATAAGGCCTTTCAGTTTAGTTAACAGGTAACTGAAGGATGCAATATGATACAGAGCTATAAAAATCACAGAGAACACTGTAGAAGAAAAATCAGAACAATTATCAAGTATTTCTCATAATTCAGGAACAAATGAAACAATCAAACAGCTGGCTTCTCTCAAATAACAATGTTGGGGGTTTTCTTCAAAAGTACCTGTGAAACTCATTACTACCAGGCAAGTATAACATAAAATCTAAGAAAACAAAAAACAGAAATGCATTCCAGAAACTACTGGACATATTTGTGTAAGAAAAACTGATCAACAATCATTAAACACAATAGCGCTAACTTGAGCTCTTGAAATTGATAATTCAAGTAAGGTAAAGGGTATACTAGTAAAAGCATCATTCTTATTTTTCAGGCCCTTTCTCTAAATGCCATCACTGGAAACAGAACTCAGCTGGGCAAATGGTTGGTCTAGTCCAGCTGTAACACAGCATATCTCCAGCTTGTCTTGCTGTGTGATGACTTGAAGGACTTCAACAAATCTTCTCAGCATTGGAATAATTCATTTGTCTGATTTCCTCCAACACGTAACCTGCCATAACAAAATCGGAGCTAGTCCACCTCTCCCTTTCACCCTTACATGCTTCACAGCCTGAAAAACTGCCTTGCAATGAAGACAGGCTGCAATGAGAATCTGAACTTCCTCAGAAGGAGGATCATCACAGCCCTGAACTCCAAGAAAGGCAGGTCAAAAAAAAAAAAAAGTCAACCATACAACTTGTCAGGGTAGATGATATAAACACCTTGGTCTCACATTTTAAGAAATTAAGGATACTAATGTCCTCCTTTGTACTCTTATTCTATAATCTTATTTCAACACCTGAAAGAAGTTTGTATGACCACTGTTAGACTATCCAACTTTAGCCTGAACCCTCCCTCAGAAGGGCAAGATAAGCCACAAACTAAGTAGCACCCTGAGAAGACAGTAATGTATGAAATCTCTCACCACCCCCAAAACAAACCACAGTAAAATGAGAACATTTACAAACTTTAAAGAAGGGAATCCTGCAAAAGCCTTTGCCCAAGTGTTCTTGAACCTGTTAAATGCTACCCAGACCCATACAGCATAGAATAGCTTTGGATGAAAGGAACCTCTGGACTTCACTTAACTCAATCCCCTGCCCAAAAGAGAACTTCTTTCCAAGTTAGATCAGGTTGTTCAGGGCCCTGTTCAGTCAAGTTTTAAAGGTCCCATCGCTACTCCAGGTAGTATTCTCCACTCCCTTCACCAACCACACTTATTGTGATTTATTTTTTTTTTAAGCCTTCTCTTCAGCTGGAATTTCCCTTTCTGAAACTTGCAAACTCTTGTATTTTCACTGTGCGCCTCCAAGAAAAGTCTGGCATTTCCAATATCAAGACAGTCTGAGTTAGCAAGCAAACTACCCAGTGAAGGTGTATGATACATTTGAGCCAAACTGACAGCTCACTAATAGGGGCAGACCAGCCCTGTACAAGTCCAACAATCTGATTTCAGCCCCTCCCATGCTAGCTCTGCAACCTAAATGGCTGCACAAATAGTCAATTTGTCTTGCTAACCTGACAGAAATCCATTTCCTTGTTTAATTCCTGTGTCATCTCAGCAATATTAATATGTTCAGCACAGGGTCACAAGGGAGAAAGTGGAGCTGCAGGTAGGAATGGAACAGTCCTTTTTGGGGAGTCGGGGGGGGAACAAGCTATAACCTATGAAGGTACACTTAGGTGTCAATGAACATCATATGCTAAAAAAATTCAACCTGCTTTAGCAAATTCTTGGCAATAACTAAACAGTCTTACCCATGCTTCCCACTTCATCCTCTCACCTGTGGGATGATATTTATGTTTCTTTCCTTAATAACACAACCTACGTCTTTTCTCAACCATGAAGACAGTTTTTAAAACAGTGCTTAACTGATACTAATTATATTCCACATTAATTACCACCTGAGCTAAAGAGAATATAAGAGAGAGGAACCATATACATTTGGTATGGGGACGCCATGCCAGTGGGAAATGGAGAGACAGTACATTCATTTGGTCCATAGAGATGCTGGTTTGTGGTCTTCACCAAGCCAAAGTCTCACAGGCCGAAGGTGCACTGAACGCCTGCAGAACTGAACAAGTGCACAGCATGGTGCATTTTAGGTTACGATGCACTGCAGGGACCTTACTTCAAGTAAACACCATTTAACTTTGTTGGAAAGGAATTAAAGTACCTCAAAACCACATACTTTTTCATATAGCAAATATTGTTACACCAAAGAAAACTGTCAGAGGACCAGAAAAGTTGTATTTGGCAGCTAATCATAACTCAAGTTTCATCTTTTATAAGAACTGTCCAACTTACATCAAATTTCAAATATTTTCCAAACTAAACCTTTTAAACATGAGTTACCTAGATCCTGTTGAAAGGCTTTAATGGTAACAAAGAAAAGCATTTCTATACAGCTGTACAGGAGCTTGGAGAGAGAACAGATTGACTTTCCAGTTTTCATACGCTGCACACCATCATTTGCAAAGTCCATAAAGACCAGCAACTTATGAGATCAGAACTAACATATCTCTTACCTGACATATAGAAAGCAGTTTTCCAAAGGAAAACTCAACTATAAAAAAAAAAAAAAGAATTATGAAAATACTTATCAGAAACTTAAGAGTTCACAGTAATCCATACTTACCCTCAAGGAAAGTTAATAAACACATTCAGGTTTTTTATTAGCGTTTCTGAATTCCTTTAGTCCATTATTCTCAGTATTTCAGTCTAAAATCAAGACAGATATCACATAAACCACCACTATTCCTACTCCATCCTCAGATGTCTTGCACCACCTCTGATGCCTCCCTACCTAACTGTATTTTGCAAGGATTTCTACTGTCTCAGTTGCTGCAGATTGCCACAAGAAAACCTCACTGAGTCCCTCCACAACTCCAGGCCCAGTTACAACTTGCTGCAATCTATTGTCAGACCATTCACAGTTCTGCCTTTTACCATCATTTCAGGTGTGGCTCCACTGCAAGATGCCAGCCTCTACTTGTAACCTCCATTGCTAGCACCGTGTTCACCAAGCTCCCCCAGGTTCTTACATAAATACCTAAGTGATCCCACCCATTCTTTTATTCATTCACACCTCCCAGCTGCCACAGACAGTGACTTCCTGCCCTCATCCCCAAGCAGACCTTTTACTAGATTTTACTGAACTGCACAGTCCTCTGGCTACATTAAATTAAGATCATCACTGTTCACGTGCAGTCCTGAGACATGATTCAGCCTGTGTTTTTCCACAAGCTGCTAGTGAGAAAGAAGAGGAGCAAAGCACATAACCCTTTCAGTCTCTGGGATCTCACATCCACCTTTGCAAAGCACCTGGTGAGCAGCACTCCTCCCCTCTGTCACATCAACCACTTGATGATTTTTTTTAAGAAATATAGAGCGATAACCTAAATGGTTCTCAGAGCTCTCCCACAGCCTGCCCAGCTTAAAGCCTGACTTTGGGTCCTTAGCCCCATGGACAGTTTTAGTAAATATCTCTAGTTTATGCAGCTTCCTTGGGAAGAGTCATCTAACTAATTCTTGGCAGTTCAGTGTTGTCTATGAAACTTCCAAGAGCAGCTGTGGAAGAGAAAAAAGAATGAGTAAAAGCTAATGCCCACAACAAGCCAGCTTTCATACTGTCAGAGGCTGGGGGGAGAGAAGCAGCTAGAAATTCAACAAGGATCTGAACAGCCACATGCTTACAGACCTGAGACATATTTCTACCAGCCTGTTTAGCTCTATTCTTCAACAGAAGCACAAACATTACCACTGAGCCTTGCACCTTTTTACTGTATTAACATTTTTATTCACTTTCACTCCACATCCTGTTGCATTTCTCTATGCTAGCAGGGCTAGGCTGGGGAAACAATGCTAACACAAGTAGCGTTTTCAAGCACAGATACAAAACTTTGGAGATGCCACTCCACCTGCTACCAGTTTGATACTGAAAACTACCTAACCACCAGCTTCCTTCCACATGTGTTCTGTCTCCTAGTAACACTTATTACATATTTGCCCCATCAAAAACACTTTGGGTAATTACAGTAACCATGTTATTTTTAAAACCAAGATGTGCAGACATTATGAGAACGTCCAGTCATCTGCCCAGTTGCATTTTGCAAAGGCACGCAGGAATCAAAAGCAGCTTCAAACGCATCACCGCTCCCATACTGGGAGGAGTTTTTTACTAAAAGGGTTAGTGCTTGTTGCTAAGCCATCTACCTTTACTTTCCTGTTTGGAAATAGTCAGTGTTTCCAGGCTTTGATTTCACAAGGAGTAGCACACACAGATTCTGATGAGGACACCTGCAAGTAAAGCCAATCACCTGTCACTTTCCAGCCAGACGATCAATTACCGATACCAGGCAAACTTTCCTACTATTTGTTCGGTCCTTTGGAAATCCCTTTAATATCAGCAACTTACAAACTTTATTTCTGTTGGAATCACGTTTTGGCAAGGTAATTTTTGTGAGAAAAGCTTTCAGCTAGACGCTTTTAGAAGACCTGCAAGTAAGACCTGCAAATGACACAGGGCAATACACAGCCTTCCGTTCAAATGAACAACAAACTTCTGCTAGGATGCACGAACAAAAAACGTTTACAAGGATGCACATCGAGGATGTTTTAACACCAGCCATCGCTACAGGTATTCAGCTAACGGCGGTCTGATCTTTGCCATATGGACTTTCTTTTCTACGCAGCCACAGAAGACAGCCGAGAGCACGTCCACAGTCAGGTAAGTGGTAGTAACAAGACTAGGGCTGGAAGCAGCACCGACCAAAGCGTCGCTCATCGCTTTACTCCCAGGCGGCAGCGCCGGCAGCTCCCGCCGCTCCGTGCCCGCCACGGGAAGGAAAACTCTGGAAAGCA
>VYZX01019814.1:416201-444792 GCA_013401335.1 Brachypteracias leptosomus | reverse complement strand
CTCTGGAAAGCAGCGGCGCCCGAGCCGCAGTTCGCGGCGCTCCCGAGCCCGGCTCCTCGCCGCCGGGGCTGCCCATCGCCCGCTGGGCCGCGGCCGAGAACGGCCTCCCCCGCTCCGCCGGGGCCCCGGCCCCCACCGCTGGGAGGCAGGGAAGGGAGGGAGAGGTGCTCACTGGCAACTTCGGCGAGGGCTTCCGCGGCGGACAATGGCGGTGCGGGGACTCNCTCCTCCCTTCCCGCCCTCGGACCGACCGCCTCCGGGGCGGGCCTGGCGCGGCCTGCGGAGCCCCGGGGCGGGGCCGGCCGCCGCCAGTTCGAGGCCACCGCACCTGCCGGGGACAGCGGCTGCGTGTGGGCGGAGGAAGGCTGCGAGGCCGCCCGGGAGCGCGGGCTGAGGTGGCGGCGCCGGGAGGGGAAGGTGGGGCGGGATCGGAGTACTGTCTCTTGGGGCGGCTGTGGGTGCGGCTGCTAGCGGGGCTTTAGTGGGACGAGAAGGATCCCACACAGCTCAGAAAGCGGCGAGCAGCGGAGGAGGTGGCCAGCGGCTTTGCAAATGGAAATGCTTTATGGCAGACAGAAAAATACAGCCGAGGTTTAAAACTGATCTAAAACGTGGGGTTTTTTCCATGCAACTCTGTCTGGAGCTCACTTGCCGTTGTTGGATGCGAGTTACCAGACAGAATCACCTCAGAAAAATGTGCTGGAGAGGACGTTGTTGTACACGTGTAGGAGCGAGGGGGCTCTTGGGTGGCATTTCTTTTTGGTTTAGGAGTTTGCCTTTTAAACAAATCTGATGGTTTCTACTTCAGTTTCCACCTTGGAACAGACCTGGAGCTTTGATACCTTCAGATGAAACTACATTGTAAGATCTGCAACTGCCAAGGAGTGTTCAGTGCATAGGACCAGGCTAGATCTCCTTCAGAGTAAGTCCCTCATGGTGTGGACCACTGAGCAGCATCAACCGTTTTGTTCCCTAGATCCTGCTAGACCATTCTACTCTTAACAGCGATCAGGTGTTTCCATCCATGGAAGTTCTCCCAACCTTGAGAAGCCATTAGCTGACCTCTGTTGCTGATCTTATGCAAAGTTTGGAAAATACCAGCTAACAGAGCAGGCTGATAAGAGTCTTTAATGCTCACAGAGTGCTCACATAACCCAGTGTAAATGTGCAATATTCCATGCTGGTGATACAATGTAATAGCTAAAGGCAGAAGAAAGTGTCAAGGAAAGAGGATGACAGCAAGAAATACCTCTTTTATATTCAGAAGCAGATTGAAAGTATTTTTCTCCCAAGAAATGACAGCTTTCAGTGCCAAAGGGGACATGGCAGTGCTCACTGCTAGACAAGGTTAGAATAGCAACAGAACCATGTACAAGTAGAAAATTGATTTTGTGGTTTACCCAGGAGATAACGTCATTTCTGATGAAACATTGACAGTATTCCAGGGTAACATTGAACTTCCCAGTTGAAGAATGTGGGGCTATAAGCAGGGCTGTGCTGAAAGGAGACATGAGTATAAGGAAAATGGAACCAACAGTCAAGAGATGGAGGAGTTCAAAGGTAGTGAAAATGTGATGACACACTTAAGTCCTGAAGCGTGTTTATTGGGCAAACAGCACAATGTATAATGAGTCTTGCTCTAAAGAACAGCAAAACAAGAGCTAATGACTTAAAAGTTTGTGTACAAAGATGTAATGTAAAAAAAACCCCTGAAGAGTATGAGGAAAGCTATTTTAAAGAATTCTGTGTTCACTAAAGGGCTACTTCAGTGGAGTATTTCTGTACTTGTAGCTTGTATTCAAAATTACATTCTTCAACAACTTCTTCAGCATGCTCAATTGTCCTTCATTCTCCTGTGGACATGTGTTCAGCAGCACACTTGAATAGCCATGGGAGCAATAGAAATTGAATAGTATTGTACAGGTTGGAGGGGGCTCGAGAGGTCTCTAGACTAACCTTCTGACCAAGTTGCTTAGGGTTTTGTCTAGCAGGGTCTCGAAAACCTCCAAGAAGGGAGAGAGTGCATCTTCTCTGGGCAACCTATGCCAATACTTGATTGTTGTCACGGTGAAGTGTTTTCCCCTTAAATCAGAACCTCTCCATATGACTATTGCTTCACATCCTGCTGCCGTGCACCTCAGTAGAGAGCTTCACAATCTCAGGTACTGGAAGGAAGGTCTTGGGTTTCCCTTCAAGCCTTCTGACAGAACACAGTTCTCTCAGCCTCTCCTCACAGGGCATATGCTCCCACCCCCTCACCATCTTGATTGCCCTCAGTTGCCCTCACTGTGATTTGTCAACTTCTTTCTCATAGTGAGGAGCCTGAAGTGTGATGTGGCTAGACACGATCTAACAAGTACCAAGTGAAGAGAACTAGTAATTCTCATGATCTATGGGCTTCATGCCTGTGAAAACAACCTAGTATGTTGTAGTGGGTCTGTCTGAGCTGATTTTCCCCTTACAGCCTTATGCTGCAGTACTGGGAGACAGAGGGTGTTGATAACACACCCCTGTTATGTCTAGCCATGAGTGCCCACACAGCACCAAAGGTACAGGGGGGCAAGATCTGGGAGGGGATACAACCCGGACAGCCAACCCGAGCTGACCAATAGGATATTCCATACCATATGACGTCAGCTCAACTATAAAGGAAGGAGGACGGGGGCATTCGAGGGGAAGACGTTTGTCCTCCGAGCAACCACTTCGCGTTCTGGAGCCCTGCTTCCCGGGACAGGCCCGACACTGCCTGCGGATGGGAAGTAGAGAGTAACAGCTTTGCTTGCTTTTGCTTCGCGCGTGGTCTTGCTTTCTCTGCTGTTTATTAAAACTGCTTTTTATCATAACCCACGGGTTCTTCTTTTCCATCTTATCCTCTCCCCGCTTGCCTTGCTGACGGAGGTTTTTTTGGGGGGGGGGAGTGATAGAGGGACTAGGGGTGGGCACCGGGCACCCAGCCAAGGTAAACCCACCACATAAGTCTTTACAGAGGTAGTCTTGCTCACTGCTGTGGCATTCTGCTCACTTATGTTTAGCTTGGTATCTGTCAGGGCCAAGTGAAGTGCATGGTTTGGCCTTAATTGTCCTGACAACCTCACCTGGAATTTTAGCACGTGCAGTACTGTAGGTTTACCTGTGCCAAGTCCTGTTTGCTGTTATTTTGGCTTATCTGTAGGACATCCTGAAAAGGTGTATGTAATATGTAGCCTTGTCCCCAACCCTTTCTCCTTCATGGAACTTGTCTCTGTGTCTTCTGCTGTTCCTGTCTGGACTTTCTGACTGGACCCTGGACCTGACTTATTATCTCACCTTGTCTTGGACTTCCAAGAAGACCTGTCCAAATCCTATGAAACTGCACCCTGGTTGGTGAGGGCATTGCCCTGCCTGTCCTGTGGTCAGCCTCATTCCCCAGCTTATTCATCCTCATGGAGTGGCCTTGCTCTTGTCTGTGACATGATCCAGCAGGGCCTCCAGATTCCTTTTTTGATCAGTCCTCAGTCTGTACTGCTGTGGTGGTTATTCTATCTCAGGTAATGTATGACACCTTAGGATCCATCCATCGGTTCCCTGCATAGTCA
The DNA here is from genome assembly GCA_013401335.1 of Brachypteracias leptosomus. Taxonomy (NCBI): domain Eukaryota; kingdom Metazoa; phylum Chordata; class Aves; order Coraciiformes; family Brachypteraciidae; genus Brachypteracias; species Brachypteracias leptosomus. The sequence goes on along the minus strand of VYZX01019814.1, from coordinate 441,217 downwards.
TAGTGGTTTGGTCAATCTTTCCTTTTCCCCCCTCTATTTGAGCATACTCCAATTATGTTCATTAAAGCATGTTCATTAAGTCCACTCTTTTTTCACAAATGTATACAATACATGCAGGCAAAATCTTGTATTTTGCCATGTCATCATCAGGTGCATCTTGCTCTCATTTCCCCATTTCAGAACGACTGAGTGGAGCAATCTGCAGAAAAAATGGATAGGTTCAAGTAGTCGCATTTTCTCTCAGCTCTATTACAATCTTAACGTTCTCTTGGCTAGTCTTAGAAAAGCTGATTGTTCGTTTATCTTGTCAGAGTGAATGCTGAAGCTATTTCTGCTGTTGGCTAGAAAAGATGCATCACATTCTTCCCTAACACTTTCCTCTTCTTTTTTGTGGTGTTAATACTCTTAAAATAGTTCAAAGCTTTTGGACTTGCTGCCAGAAAGAGTGTTGTTGGTAGTGGAGCCTGTGCTTCCTGCTCGAGCAGTCCTCTAGCTTGCTTTCTTCCACAGCTGAAAACATCCAACAACTGCTAGTTTTGGCTAAAGATTAAAATGTGAAGGAAAATGAGCTAACAGTTGGTAAAACAGTCATGAATTGGGTTTTTTTGTTTTAAATATGTGTTAATCTGACAGACATGTGCATGCATGTAATAATGATAGGAAAGACCTGTTGTAGTCAGGAGCATCTGACAAAGTCTAAGGTAAGGAAATAGAAGTGACTGAGCACCAAGTTAGATGAGTTAAGGAAATCAAAGTCAGTGGGGAAGTGGATCACTAGTATGAAAGCACAATGACAATTGCCAGCTTGCAAGTGCAAGCTTGGGAGGAATTAAAAATCTTTCATCATTGGTTAGGCAGAAGCTTTTGAAACCATCTTCCCCTATCAGGACGTGCATAGTGATTTATTTCCTATTCTTGATTTCCTGGTGTTCATAGGACTGGTTCTCTCCTCTTTCCCAGATGTGCTGGAGTGATCTGTTCCCACATAGACTGCACTTATTTTTTCAGTAGATTCTCTTTTCTCTGGACAGGATAACCAGTTTGCTTTCTTTCCAAGGCACCTTTTTCTAACATCTACCTTCACTGGCCGGATTTCTACAACAAATCCTGCAATAAATTCTACAAATTATTTGCAAATAAATTCTGCAATCAATTCCTGCAATACTTTCTGATTTATTGCTGGGTTTTCCCTAGCACCTAGCAGGAGTCCGTTCAGAGTAGTGGCTCCAGTACTAGCTGTTCCAGTTGTGGTAGTCTGTGAAGCTCATCTCCAGTGACACAGGACATCTTCCACCAGTGTGAACTACTTGACAGGGTCACTTCAAAAAATTCTGCTTAATTCCTTCAGGAATGTAGCCTTCCCTGGCTAGATTTCCATACAAATTGCTTCAGTCAAGTTACGCTGGCACCACATAAGTCACTGTTCACCTCTTGAGGAAAAGCTGCTGCCAAAATTATTGTAAACAAGTCTGGTAGCACCACCCAGTGCTGTCAGTAATTCCTATTACAAACCCAGTTCTCCATTGCCTTTGAAGTTGGGCAAAGCTTAAAATTTTGGGAACATAGGTTTCTGTGCAAGGTATCTGTTACAAGCTTAGAGAACATGTACATGTGTGTGAAAATGGTAGTTGCTTCTGAGAACAAAGCTAGGGAAAAATAAAATTGAAAGATTGAATGAGGCTTTTGCAGAAAGACGTTTGAGAAAGAACAAAATTTGATTGGAAAATGTCTCCTCCCATACCTGATAATCCATTTGTGTTTGGCCACATTTGAACTAATAAACTGAGAAGGCTGATACATACTTGATTTGATAAAGCCAATGTAGCCTGCAGATTTCCCTTCTGAGCGACCATCCATCTTCATATTCATGGAGGATCTCAGAACAATTCTTTCCCTCACAGCTCTCACACATGAGTGGACTGCACATCTCATTCTCCAGACCATGCCCCAATCCCTCACAGCTTTTGCTTCTGGCTGAAGTCTCTGCAATCACCATCTATTTCTCCCTTACTTCTGCTTTTCTTCAGGATGCAGAGAATGGTACTCTTCCTGTTATTCCTCAAAGTCTTTTTCATGAATAAATTAATATCCAACTCTAAATCAGAGGTCTGTGAGAGAAGCAGCTTGTCCATACTAGGAACCTTACCTTTCTTGTTGAGGAAATGCAGGGTGAATTCAAATGATTAAGCAGAATCTGAGAGAGTACCTGTCTTTGCCTGCCCATTCTTGCATTACTCTGGTGAGGGGCTTAAACCAGCCATCATATTTTTTTCCATGTGTCTTATTTTATGGGTCTGGACTTGGTTTCTAGGGTCTATTTACAGTAGCACTGAAAGTCTACAACTGCAAGTAAAGACAATGAAAACTTCATTGGAGTAGTTAAACTTACTTGATATCTCAAGAAGAGTTCCTTCAAGTTGTTCAGACTCTGAAGCAGACGTTGGGTCTTCAGTTTACTTCTTACAAAGTGACAGTATGCAGTGCTGCAAAGCTAGATTAGCCACTCAAGTAATTACTTTCAAGTTCTCAGTTCTGTTAAGAGTGGATTTTGATGAGAAATGGAAGGTGTTGTGAGGTTAACTGGAAAGAAGTAAAATATTAGATATTTAAGTGAACAGCCTCCACATTGTAAGACTGGGTCTTACTGGAAGGAAAGTACAAACTATATTAACCAGTGGTACACAGACAGAGTTACAGGGGATGAGAATGAGGTTCGAGAGAATTGGGGCATTGTTTAGTTGTGTGTGTGCAGTGCCTGTGACACTGTCAGAGGGGTGAATAGTGACAGTGGCCAGGAGGAGCCACGGCACACCCAGAGCGACGGTGGAGCTGCCACAACAGCATCCTGCAGAAGGGGGATTCAGGAGGATGTCAGACGTGCAGATGACTGAGTTACACTCAGTATTTATTAAACTAATATTCTCCCCAAGAATTGAAGCACACACCTCTTGAGCTGGCATTACACTGGGGTAGATACGATTGATTGCCTGCTTGTGTAAGGAGGTTAGACCAGGTGACCTCTAGATGTCCCCTCCAGCCTAAAACATTCTATGACATTCTATGACACTGAGAGGCAAAATGTCAGTAGAAGAAAAAAATGTAGGCTAGGTGGACAATATTACTAGATCTAAACTTTTGACATCTTGTGACATGTATTCCTGTATTTGAAGCTGTAGTAGTGAGAGCTTAATCATTGTTTAAAACAAGTGAGTGAATTAATTGTTTTACAGGAAACCTGCTGTATTTGTTTTTGTGTCTGCTTATGTTCCATTTTTTCCTAGCTGTGCTTGTCTAGCAGTCACCATGTCGGTCAGCGATTCAGTGTGCTGAGAAAGGGGTAGCTGAGCATAGCAGTCACTAAGTTTAGCTATTTTGACCTTCAGAGTTATCTTTAGGATTTATGACTGATTGACCAGAACATGTTGTTTATGATTCACACTTGGAAGTTTATCAGCAATAACTTACACTAAGTATTTGGAAAACAAGTATGCTTTCCTTCCCACAGCCTCTGTGCTGCCTCTACCATGGTCTTCTAGGGTGTTCGGGAACATTTCACTGGTACACTAAATGGTGGGATGATAGCTTAAGCCAGCCTGTTTCATCTTGTCTGGAGCAAACACTTAAAAATCTTCATGCAGCAGATACCTATGCTCAAGCGCACGAAATGCCAACTCGGATTGCCAGCTTACTGCCTCTTTCATCTCAAGGCTGCTGTGGAGGCAAACCTGCCAACCCAAACGGGATCAATGCAGCACCAGTGTATTTTGGGCTACTGTTTCTAGACACTTGTTTCATATAAGTATCATTCATTAAAGATTAAGTCATTCTTTTGATTAGCATAGGCTGCAATACTGATGCTTTAGTCTCTTCTCTGAAATTGTTCTGTTCTGACCCCGCTCTAAAGATGCCTGCAAAAGGCTTCCTACTTATAATAGTCTATTCCCGAAGCCATTTGCTTAGAAGGTGGCTTTTCTTTCCTTTCAGTAGCCTACAGGTCACAGCCAAGCTTTTACTGGTCCTGCATAAAAAGCTGGGACCTAAGTGGAAGTCTTCAGCAGACACATAGGTAAGACTTAGGGGAATTTGTGGGCCTAATCTGGATATCCGACTTTCCCTGTGTGTTATATAGGTACAAAAGAGTGAGGTTTGTAGAAGCCAACAGGTAAAACATCTGTGCTAGCTCACAGAAGAAGGTGCCAAGGAAGCCTTTGCAGCTTAACACACACACACACATTGCTATAGTACTTTGGAAGTTTTCCTTTAATCAGCTCTGACACAAAACTGGGAACTTTTGTTTACCTCCTGGCTGCAGAGACACCATGGAGCACTTGAAAATTTGTTCATCACCTATCCATTTCCTATTTTGAAGGCAGTCAGGGGAAAGCAAGCTAATAACTCATCTAAACTGTCCTCTGTACAATTGCCTTTGCTGTATGCTGTGGAAATAAATCAATTGCAATAGAGAAAGAAAGGGCCGGTAGTTAGTTGGACATAGGCTATCTAAAGGTGGTTGACTTCTGAAGTCCCAGCAGAAATATGCAGCAGAGCTCAGCATTTAGTTTCTCTGTATTTCTATTCTATATACAGAAGAGGCAAGTAGTGGAAAACAACTGCCCTGCCAATTACAGATTCTCTAATAGCTGGGGGTACACAGGCAGAACAGTCATCACCTCGAACCAATCTGCCACTTCAGCCCAAGTGTATAGCTTGCAGAAGCTCTCTGAAAACCAAGTGACAGAGTACAGTGCTTGTCTGAATGTACCCTAAGGATAAGGAGATTTTTCAGCTTTGACGGTTCCAGAGTAGACTAGGATTTTCAATGGATTTCTTTCTCCCCTTCTTTGACTTGTATGGATGGAACATAACAGTGTGGCTTGGAAGGAGGCTCCTGGGTGATGGGCTAGTATGAACTGTGAGCATCACTCTTACCTCCCATGTTTCCAGGGTGGGTAACCGCAATCACCATGGTTTTGAACAGTGTAAGTCTTGCTTCTGTTTTGCACCTCCCTACTGCCTTCCATAACATGCTGCAACACTGCACTGTTAGAAATGTACTGTTACGTCAGTCTGAGGTGGATTTGACTGCTTTAGTGGAAAAAAAAATAAATCCTGGTGTGCTGAAACATTAGAAAGATCCTTTGGCAGCTCAAGTTATACCATATAGTCCAAACATTTGCTAGCCTTATCAGAGATGAGTATTGTCCATCTGGATAGTTGGTATGACTGGATCTATGGCAGCCTGAAGGAGTCAACCTGGAAAAAATGTTGTATGTCATCTATGAGAGGAACATGATAAATCAGAAGTACCTTACAGTTCTAAGTTTAAGCCATTCACATTGCAGAGTCATGTGCAGACATGCGTAAGCTGATAGTGTCTGAAGTGAGTAAAGTTTGTTGTCCTCACATATATTATTGAACAGCTATTCCAGAGTTTGACTTTTCAGAGCTGTAAATCCTTCTGACTTCCAGCTTATTTACTTTCACTCTATTTGCTGCTAGCATGCTAGCACAGGAATAGGTATTATCCCAGTTGGATTTTCTTCCTTCCTCATGTTTATTCTAGTTATACTTAGAAAGTTATGTTGCCCTTATTCTTCATTTTGTGAGTCCATATAGAATTAGAAGGGTTTTCTTCCTATAAATAAGTTCCTTTCCATAAATAGTGCTCCTCCTGTTCTAACATGAGTTGATCTGACTCAAAAAATGACCACCAGAATGGTGATACTCCAGACGTTTTACAACGTTTTACTCTTTCCATAACTCTGTTGGAAATGTGTAGATCAAGGTTGTAAAATTACCTCCACTAGTTTTACATCTACATTATTTTAGCGGCTTGGTCATCCCCAAATCATCTGATACACAAATATACATTACAGCAGGCATTTTATGGTGTTAATCACAGAAGTCTTACAGTAGGAAATTTCATGCCTTTTCTGTTATTCCATGCATCAAAGTCATTTAGTTTTTCCTTTTACAGTACTTTAATAATCTTTTATGGAATGTGCCTGAATACTCTGCAGATTTCATTAACATGCTCTACTTTTTGTTCTCAAGCCATTTGTAAAAGTATTAAAATTGGGTCTATTTATAGGCTTTCCACCCCTCCACATGCCCCTTTGCAGTGCAGTCTATGTGGCAGAAATACCATCTCTATTTTTCATCATCAGCCCCTCAGGGACTTCAGTGTAGATTGACAATGCTGAAATCAGCTCCACATAGGGCAATTCACACAAACAACTATAGAGAAGTTCCTAATCCTTCTAATAAATTTGGAACAGGAATTCCATTTTTCTTCATCCTGCAGGAGGGCCTTGGAAGTCTCAAGCAGTTGTACAAGAGAAATTATATTAACCACTTTTTCCAAAGTTAGACCCCCATCACATTTATATACCCAGCTTCCATTTATTTACCCAGCCCTTCCCAATGGGAGCTCCCTAAGACCCCTCAGATGGCCCCTCCATCAGAAGCTGAAAGCTCAGATCTTGCTTTGCTTTCTCTAGTTTGAGGTCTGGCAGGGTGAGTGAGCCTTGGTGGCCAAGTCTGTGACTTTAGCCAAAGAAACTGGTCAGAAAATTCTTTTACTGGAACTATGCCTCTGGTATGTCAGCATGGGGAACCAAGGGGATGGATCTTTCAAACTGTTTTTCCTAGGTTAGGTTTTTCGTTGGTCCCCCAGACTTGGTGTTCTAGTTTTTTGAGGGCAATGGACAAGTCTCTCAGCCTCTCTCTGGATGTCCAAGGGGGTATTGCAAAGTCACAGTTCTTCCCATAGATATCTCGTATTCCAGTCAGGGGTTTTCCCCTGGAAGTTGCCAGACAATCCTGGGTGACTGCTACAGCTTGCTTGCCATTTGTGCTTCAGGTGCTGTCCACCTTTTTGATTGGTCCAGCCAGGGTACCCTAACTCCACTGCTCAGACACTGGACCTACTTCATGGCTACTGTAAGCTGCCACTGGCAAGAAAATGGGAGGAAAGTTATTAATGGGTTGCTTTTTTTGGTTCTAGAAGCTTTCAGTAAAGATCCTCTCTTCCCATTTTCTTTCCAGTACGATTCATTCGAGTTTCCTCTCTAATAGTTTCCATTCTAATAATCTTAAAATTCTGTAGCCTAACTAATCAATAATTTTTTGTGGAACAATTGAACAACTGGTTTTGAGCTCCAGAAAATTTAATCTGGAATAAAACCCATGATTTGACTCTCTAGGTCTTTATGTTTCTTCAAAATAACTGCATAAGGATTCCCATTCTGGATTAGACCTTATATAGATCTAATACTATATGTAGAGGTGGTGAGAATGAAATGCTGAAGAGGAAGGTGGAAGTAAATAAACAGCCGTCAGATACGAACTTGTATGTCCTCAGTGTGTGCCATCCACATTTTTAATGGATGAAGATAGACTGGGAATAAGCTATCCTTTCCAAAGAAGACATTTTAGTATTGACTAATACTAATAGGGTATAGAAATATACTGCAGCACTTGTGAACTTTTACTATCCTTTCACATTCTTAATCTCTTCGTGTTTCTTAAATTTTTGTCCTCAGAAACTTGTTTAGAGTTATGCTACGTCATACTCTGTGTGCAAATATGTTTCCTGTTATTAGTGCAGTGTGTAGGCTCCCTCAGAAGTGCCTCCTCTCATTTTGCTCTTTTCACCGCCATCAAAAATGAAAAATTTGAGAGAGGATATGGAAACAGATGAAAGGTGCCATGTGGAGATGTTTAATATTACTACCTTTGTAACATTTTACGTGCTTTCATGACCATGTAGCTTGTTCACCAGAGGTATTCAACACGCTGCCTATGTTCATGCACAAGTACTTTTCTTGAGGTGATCAAATTAATTTAGACCCTTTGAAGATGTATGAATAGCTTATATTTTTGTCTCCAGAGTTTATTATATTGTCTTTGTCACTACTGAATTTTCATTTGATAATGTTGTCCATTCATATATTCTTATTAAATATCTCTTAAGTACCATGGCCTGCGCCTGGTTTTTTAAAAATAATTAATTTACTTGTACAATCTGCAGATTTTTTATTTAATATTTCTCCTTCCAGATGGTAACATCTTAAACAATAATGGAATTAGCACACAGCCTTGAAACACCTGTTCTTAATTTTTATCAGTTACAGCATAAATCTCTTTAAGGTTTTTGTATTTTTAACTGGTTCCTTTTTATTGTATTATTTGAATTCTTATTTCAGGGCCACTTAATTTCTTAAATGGTCTTCTGAAAGACTAAATAAATATAAGTTACCTCTCCCTTTTATCACAATTTTTAAGTAATGCTTAAAATGCTTATCAGATTGCTGGAACATGATTGTTTTATACAGAAAGCATGCTAGAAAAACAGCATAGCATCTCACGAGTTGGGGGGTTTTTTGTGTTCTCTCTTTAAGCATCACTTCAACAAATTTGTCAGATATGTGTAGAAATTTTCTTGATCTCTGCTTTTCAGGATCCAACCTGGACTTATTTTACAAAGCAGGTACAATTGTGGCCAACTCCTTAACCCATTAGTGCTAGAGCTGATTTAGGAGATACATTCACATAATGGCTGGAGTTGAAGACAAGAACTTTGAGCAATATGGCTGTGAGGATTTTATGAGGCAATGCATCATCAGAATGTGCTTTACCTCCTCGAGGCTGTCACAGCTTTCTCGTGCCATGACTTCTGTCTTCTTTTCTAGTTAGCTGAGTATTAAAGGGATGTATATTAAAAAGTCTTTCAACAATGACTTTGTTATGAGTTGTCATTTGTAATGTTGTCAATGAAGTTACATCCACATGATTATTCAGATAAATTCAGATGAAGTAAATTGCATTTATTTGTTTCTTCAGATAGAAGTTTTATTTAATCATGGGGTAATGTTATTTTGTGATTACAGTTGTATTGACCAGAAGAGCAAATTCATAATAATTTCATTAGAAGTTGAAATATTACATACATTATATAAGGCATCATATCTCTTAAATAAACAGCCTTGAGTATTAACTTCTCAAAGGAATATTTGTAGTAAAGAGTTGAAATTTAGCAGGGCTTCCAAAGCTAGGTCTCTTAAAATTGCAATTTCCTTGCAAATATCTTGTAAATAAAGAAAACCATAATGTTTAGGTTGTGAAACATTCTTTTTTCTTGGTGAGCTGCTGGTCTCATATGCATGAAACCTCAGGACCCGTTCCAGGTGTAATTCCCACAGAAGCCTATGCCCAGGGTAGGAGGATCAGAGGTGAGAGCTGATAACGTGAAATCTGTGTGTGATCTGTTCCAAAAGAAAAACAGTAACATAGAAAATGATGACGACAAGCCAGACTGTGCTCATGAATTTTCCTGCAGTGACAAGGCTACTCCAACATTTTTCAGTGAGAGGGACACTTCAGGCAGTCCCCACACTGCCCATCCTGACCCCAGCCTTCCAATCCCTCAGTTCCCTGTGCTCCTTCACCATGCTGGCATGACCGTCCATGTCACTGTGCAACAGTCAATCCACCTAAAATTAGCAGCCACTGTTTTACTGGGTTATTTTCTGTTCTCAGCACTCTGCTCTGGTTTTGCTGCACAATTACACCAGCACCTTAGGAGCAGTGGGGATCAGCAGCAAGGCTGTCAAGTGCCCATTTCACTTAGCTGTGTAATCCTCACCTGCACAAATCCAACAAGCACCGTTTTGATCCTGTCTTTGCTTCCTCTCTGCTGCCTCCCAAATCCTGTCTTTACTTCCTCTCTGCTGCCTCCCACACTCTTCTGGCATTTGGGAGGCTGCGCAGTGACCCATGCTGGGAGAACTTGCCTAACAACAACAAAAAATTGAGCATTTCTCTTGGCTTATTTCTCAGCAAGATTAATTCTGCAATCTGAGGAGTCCCACAGTCACACAAACACCTGTCCTGGGAAGAGAGTGACATTGAAAAGTCAATATAGCCAGGAGAGAGAGTGAGCACCTAGCATGTCGTCAGATAGTACAGATGCTGAACATCAAATCACAGGTTTAGTAGCCCAGCACCTTAATTAAGTAGCCTAAACTGCCACCAAAATGTTACCCTAAAGGAAAGGACGATAACAATTGTATAATGGAGATATGTTCTGAATATTACACATTTTGAAAATTTGCTTCCCAAATACCATGGGATTGACAGAATCCCTCCTGCTCCTCAGGGTTTGGTTTGGGGGGCATTACCTTTAGAGGCATGCTTGGTTATTTAATACATGAAAAAATAGCAAGTTTAAAGTCATCTTAACCCTTAATAACAAAAACATGGTGGGCAAATAACCAATGTCAAATTTTAATACTGAGAGTAATTGTCCTACACAATCAAAAATAGTGGGTAAGGGTCCTGCTTTGGAGAAACGAAGGCAGCAACTCTTGCTTATAATGAGTTTCTGCACATCAATTGTAAATGCTCTGACAATTTATTTTAAAGCTTTTGATTTAAAAAGCAAATGGATAATTATTGATAATTAATCATCAGGAAAATAGTCCCAGTTAGGATTTTAGGAAAACAAAGATTATCTGTTGGATTACTCATCTTTATAAGCAGAAGTTTTTGCTGTGCAAATCACCTGATTGCTTCATGCTATTCTCAGTTGTAGCATCTGCCAGCACATTTTTCGGTAATTCTACATAACATGTCATTTGAAAGTGAGCATCAGAGTAAACAGTCTGCCTGAATGTCTGGAACTATTGAGAGAAACAGTTTTGTTTTAGCCTCAAAGATAGGCTACTGATGATTTACTCAGAGAATGGTTTCCCTCAGGCTCCAATTGCTCAAGAGGCCAGAGGAGTCAAGTTTTTAGGGTGTCACAGAAAAATGCAGGGGGAAGACATTTCTGAAGCTTTGAAACATCATTTTCTGTGCAGAAATACTGACTAAAATTTGTCCTGTACCTTATCTGAGAGAGAAAAAATGTTATCACCCAAATGTGACTTTTGATATTGATAGATGGTATTATGCCAAGTTAGATTTGGGTTGTTTCTATTGGGCATTCAAAGGACTTACACATCAAACAAAATTCTGAAGGAGTTTTTTTGATAGGATGTTGGGACAGTGTGACAGAAGTCAGGTTATGGCTGTGTTTGCTTTGTTCTGTGGCTGCTCTTCTTACTCCAGCTGTTAGTACAGAACTTGTTTTATTTGCTACCATAGGTACAACTCATTGTCAGCAGCTGCATTTAGGAATAACCCATCCAGAGTCAGATGAAATAAAATGTGTATTGGTACTCATATGCTGAAAAATGAGAAGAAACACATCGTGACAGGCAATAGCAGGTCTGTTAGGATCTAGCGCATGAATATTTCAGGTAGCTTCCTTTGCTGAGATCCAGCAGTGCAATGTCCTACATCCTGTTCCTTTGCCAGTTGTAGTTCTGACATCAGGATGTGTCTAAAACAAAAAGAAATGCAGTAGCATTGTTTTGGGCTGGATGAACTCTGAAGCGGAAGGCCAAGGTGATTAAGGCAAATAAACTCTGAGCCTGTGTTTATTAGCCAGGAAGTGGTTATTACCAAATTGACAGGAAATGCACTGAAGGCCAATGTACCAACCCCAACATAGCTATAGGTATCAGTCATTTTCTGTCAGTGTTGTTGAAATCTTGGAATAACGATGGCAACTGCATTAACTTCTGTGTGAGAACAGTCTATTTCATTTTTTTCAGCCACTTCTGCACATAAACCCACCTTTATTTGGAGGGAGTGCATCTAGTTTCTCTACTCCAAATATTTTGGTGAAGATCATGCTCATGAAGTGGGACTGGCCACTGCTGTCATACAGGGTGTTTGGAGAGATGGCAGCTGCGCTGTAAAACACTGTGACAAATGAGAAGAGTGGGTAGGGAGAGGCAGGATGGAGCAGGAACAGCATCAGAGGGATCCCTTCAACAGCTGTCATTGCTGGAGGCAGCTTCTCATGAAATGTCATGACATTGTTCAGGGAAAGGTGGGATCCCAGAGGCAGGGATCCACCCTGGGATCCACCTTCTCTTTATTCATGAAGCAGTTTTGACAGAATGCTCCCTTCTGTGCTGGTAGCAGCCATGCAAGCATCCCAGCTGATAACAGCATCCTCAATTGGAGAAATCTCTTCTACAAACCACAGGATGGTTCAGCCTTCATGACCTGTTAAACTCATGACCATATGCAGACATTGCTGATAAACTTGTCCATGGAGTCTGAATCTGCCTAAGAGAACACCAGCTGCCTACGTTTGAATCCCATCCTTCCTTTCCTCATCTAGTCTTTCTGTGTAAGGCATTGCTGTACTTACACCAGGGGTGCTCTATGTTTGCAATAGTGGAGGGTGTATACCCTGCTATACCAGGGTCCAAATGGAGAAAGAACAGGGTAGGGATGTCTCATCAAGCAATAGTGGCATTTGCCCTTCTCTGGCATGAAGAAGTGGCCCTTCTTTTCCAGGTGTCTTTTCCCTCCTTTTTTTTTTTTTTGTACTAGAAATATTCTTCAAATATTTTGCTGCCACCAGTTATTTGAAGCAGAGGATTACTTTATAGTCCACTCTGTGAATTGATGTTTTTCTGAAAACTGATCTTAAAAAACAAGTAGGTGAGTGCCACTTATTAGACATTGGTATATAAGTAGTGTTCAAGACTACAGTGAGAACAATACATTAATAATATATAATGTAGTTCAATTTCAAGTATTTATTAGCCAAAAATCAATGAATTAGAGCAAAAAATAACTCTTACTGTTTTTAATATTTGAAAAATTCCAGAAAACAACCACTATACTTCTGTTTACAACACAGTGTAACTTTTTTTAAGCACCTATTAAAGCAAGTTATCTTGGCTCTGCTTCAAAGGAAGCTGAGCTGCACATGTCCTCACACCTTGCCCAAAATACGCAGCAGTGGAGCATCTCCATCACAGTTTCAAATATTATTCAGGCCTGACATCACTATTTTCATTTCCTCAATTGGCCGTACAACAGCCTGTGATACTCTGCTCCAGTGGGAAGGTGGTGACCCAGACTGCAGTAGCCTGTATTTAACAGATTCCTTATAGTCTGGTTTTAGAATTTCCGTGAAGTTGTCATAACTATGGTATTTATTTTCATAAAATCATAGAATGGTTTAGGCTGCAAAGGACCTCCAGAGGTCATCTGGTCCAGCCTCCCTACACAAGTAGGGACATCTCTACCTAGGTCAGGCTGCTCAGAGCCCATCAAGCCTGATCTTGAATGACTCCAGGGATGGGGCCTCCACCACCTCTCTGGGCAGCCCATTCCAGTAATCTATCACCCTCATGGTAAAGAACTTTTTTCTAATATCCAATCTAAATCTATCCTTTCCTAGCTTGAAACCATTACTCCTTGTCCTATCATTACAAACCCTTTTGAATAGACCTTCCCCTGCCTTCCTGTAGGGAATTCTAAAAAGTATTCTTGGACACCATTTTCAAAACTTCCAGGCAATTAAATTTAATACCTGAAGAGTTTCTAATAGCAACCTGAAAAAGATAAAATCCATTCTTGTTTGCAGTCCAGCTCAGCCTGTTGCTGGGGCCTGACTATTGCTCGTCTGTGTCTGCAGGCCCTTGCCCAGTCTGCATTCGCTGGAAAGAGTTACCACACAATTATCTTCTATGGGTTCCTAAAATCAGTAACGGTAACGGAGGATGGTCAGGAGAGGCTCAAATTATTCTTTTTAACCTAGCGTCACCTCCTTATGGACTGTTTTAAAGTGACTGTACGAGCACCTTACCACAAGATGGCCCCTACCAACCGCAGCTTGCGCGCATCTGGACCACTGTGTGGGGTGTGTGGAAGCAGTGTCCCGTTGTCTTCTGTTTATTACAAGGTCCAGGAATTATGATCATTATATTTCACTCTACAAAATGCTCTTCCAATGTATCAAGCCTGTGGGATATGATTACCCTTGGACTCCACAGTGACTAAGTGCCGAGTCCTCTCTGCCTAATTCATGAGGTGGTAAACACCACAAACATGAATTCTTTATACAGTTAACTTGGTTGTACTTATGTGAAGACTGGACTAAAGCAATCAGATTTAAGATGAAATTCTAGCACTGTATCAGCAGGTCCCTCAAAATCTGTGGCTGAGGTGTTCTGTGAGGAGATGGTCCAGCAGTGGGTATGAAGCCCACATGAGATGCTCATCCTGGTAGATTAAATTAAATTTCCAGAGCATTTTTCCTCTCATTGGCTGCTTGAGTGGGAATGTTTAGATCAGCAGTGATTAAGGTTAGTGCTTAATCTAGTGAGATCATGGAGTGCTCTCAGATCTCATTAGCATCAGCAGTTGCTGAGGACATCCAGACCTTAGTCTTAAAGATTGCCGAGAGTAGATCAAGAAAAGAGACATCAGTGTCTGAATTTGTGGTGCCGCTTATTTTCTATAGCCTTGCATTACATAGCCAGGTCTCATAAATAATTCTTAGGATGAGTTAAGTGTCTTATTAGAAGCTTATAATAAATACTGTCTTTTGTTGAGCAGCCACCTGAGACAGGCAAGTCTCATATACAGAAAAAACCTCAACACTTATTTCACCTGTTCGGTACCTCTGGCCAGAGATCTGCATCTGCTCATGGGCAGTAGACACCGAAAGCCCAGCTTCCTCACCTGGGAACAAATAGGAAGCTGCTTTCACTTGAGCATAGTTAGTGGTCTCACAGCTGGAGGTGGGAGAGGGGTTCCTGTTGGACCTCTGCCTCTCCTGGAGCCAGAAGTTTCTCTTACCCCTCTTGTGATGGTCCATCTCATCAAGCCACTGGCTGTAATGTCATGGAAGCTGTCCTGATTTCACTTGCTAAAGATGTTTTATTTTGCACTAATAGCAATATTAAGCTAGAGAGGGACCAACTCTATTTCCAGTTAATAAGATACTCCTTTGAAAGATGGATACATGTTCTTACCAAAAATCTCTGGCAAAAATCCCCGTATAAGTCTATATTAGTTATACAGTATCATCTGCCTTCAGATATGGAAGAAAGAAACTGAAAAATCTTATTCCGAAGCAGAAGCTTCATCCTACATCCCACTCCACTGCCATAATGAGCAGGACACAATTAGCCACCCTTTGCCTTAGAGATACCCAGAACATGTCAAAGAAAATGGGCTCTGCTGGTCAGGCAAGCTCTCTCTTGTCTAGGTTGAGAATTTCATTTTGTGCTAACCTGGCATCAACTTGAAGAAGGACCTTCAGCAGCTTGTAAGAAGTGGCTCAAGGTTTGGTGTTTGAGTATCTTTGTCCCATTAACTCAGGGTCTCCATGGGATTTGGACTTTGAGGGAGCTTTTGTGGCATCTGTGCAGCAACATGAGAGTTTCCAGAGCTGTCTAGGTGAGGCAAGAGACAACTATGAAATCAAATGGATGTAAGCACGTTTTAGGAACTGGGTTTCAGCTCCTTTCAACAACATGACACATGGGACATCCATCTTTCAGCCCACTGTTCAAGAGTCTGTAAGGAAGAGCCATGATGGGGAAAGGAAAATAGTGCTTGTGACAAGCCTTTGCATTTCCTCTGCTTAACCTCAGTGATAAAAATGAAACCAAAGGCAAAGGCTGACTGGAGGGATCACATGACAACACATTTTCTGAACCTGTGTCTCCCTTCATTTCATTTTTTGTCCACTGATAGCAAGCATGAAAGAGGAAGGACAGTGTGCCACCTGGGGACAAGCATTTCCCCCCAAAATCTCCACTGATTCTATACTGGCCACGTCTTTCTTTCTTCTCACAGGAGCTGATCAGTTATAGATGCCCCATTCAGGGGCTTGAAAGGAAATGTCTCATCTTTGACTCATATCCCAGAATTTAGAAATAAATTGGAAGCTGATTTGCAAAGTCACAGGTGCTCTTCAATGTCTTTTCACTGGGCTTTCAACATCCTTCTCTGCCTCTACATTTCTACTGCTTTTGTCTTGGGACATTTACCAGTGTCTGCTCTGACAGATTCTGGTATCCTCCTTGTGATCACTTAACTGCTGTTATTTGCTTTAAGAATAAATACAGACACTAGGGGAAAGAGTCTTAATAGATGCACAGTTATGTTCATGTTAATATAGGCACATATTAACTCTGGGCTTCCCAGTGCAAGAGAAAGTCATCTGAAAATCAGGCTATGGAGACTGAATAAACCTACACTATTCTCTCTGGTATTCTGTAAGCAATTAAAACTCATGCTGACAATAAGAGTTTGTGTTCCACAGTGTCAAGCAGCATGAAGCTGTTTGGTGCCCACAGGAACCGCTAAAGAAGAACGGGGAGACACAGAAACTGTCACCTAACTGCAGAAGTCCTTGATAGGCAAGTGACTGGTAATTGTAAAGGAAGATGCAAACAGCATGTGAAATTTGGGGTATTAAAGGGTATTATGCTGTGTACAAAACCATTCCATCACTGTGCTCTCAAAGCTAAGATAATTCAGTATTGGTGGTAGTGTCTTGATAGAGATGAGCAGTAATTATCCTGCCCAAAAGAGGGCAGCAGCTAAACTTCTATGGCCTATTTCATGTTATATTAAAAAATGGTTTTTAGCAATGACAAATGTTGTTTCAAGTAGCTCAATAGCTGGGAACCGTGCCAGAGCCTGACAGTAGAAGCTGTTATTTTATCGATATTTCTCAAAAGGCAGGCAAGCCTGATTATGTATGTTGACACTCAGAAAATGCAAAGTAACATTTAAATTCAAAATAAAGGGATGAGGAAGCTTTATGTAAGAGTGAGGATGTTAATAATTTCATTTAAGTCAGTCATTTATCTGCAAAGCAAATTGAAATGTATTAGAAAAGGGTGGGAAAACCAGAGATCCACGAGCTGTTTTGGAAAGTTTCCCCCCTGTCCCTTAAACTCCAGCTGCTGTCGCTGGGGTTGGCTGGTCTGCACCCCTCCACAGCTCTTCCTTAGCATGGAACCACAAAGTTACTCCAAGGCTCGCTAATCATCACTGTTTTCTTCTCCTCACTGGGCACAGCTGTGCTTCATTTTCCCTGCTGGTTTTCAGCTGCTAGAAAAGAGGATTTTTCCTCCTTCTAACTGTTTTCCGTCATATTTACTGATCCTTTTTTCTGCTACTGAGGCTTCCACCCTCTGGCCAGGGGAGCCTCCAGCAGGTCTTGGCCATCCTTGGCCCAGAGCCACAGACTCCTCCAAACTGGAAGGGGCCCCACAGGTCTGTAGCCCAACCTCCTATGCTGAATGCAGACCAGGCTGCTTAGGGTAGTGTAAGGTCACCTCAAGGTATCTTGCAGCTGAGGTGGAGCAGGAATGTGCTGGAAGCAATTTACTGTGCTTTGGCAAAACCACTTATTAAATCAGCTGATTCCCAAACCAGCTGTTAAAAATCCCTCTGAGCAATCTCCACACCATTCAATTATAGTTTTGCAGCTTGCCACCAAGTTTCTCACCCTATGTAGGAGATTTAGAAGTAGGCTTAATTTAATAGAGACCAAACATGAGAGCAAAGCACTGCAGACAGAGGCACTGCAGCGCTGGCTGCTCAGCAGACTGCCTCTTGTGCATCACCTCCAACCTGCTTGAGGTTCTCCGTTTTACTGTGATTTTGAGTAATTAGGCATCAAGGTCATGACTGTATTAATTAGTGCAAGGCTATTCAGAACATGGAATTGGCTTTGGCTAAGGTGCTACATGTGGCAGGGATTGTTCTTGATTGCCATGACTATGTGGGTTTTGTTTTCAGTCAAGAACACCAGAAGGCCACTCTGTCAAACAGCAACAGTCTGTGGGGATAGGAAAGATGGAGGTGACCTCAAATGCTGCTTCCTGTGGGTATCATGTGCTGTGCTCAGCCTGACATCTGCCAAGCACTCCATGTGCCATGCTCATCTGTGACAGTGGAGATGGAGGCTTGGCTGTCACCCATGGATGTGGGTGACAGTCCCCCATACTGTGTCCTTCTGTAACAGCAAGGTGACAGATCTCCTGGGCTGTGACTGTCTGCACGGCTCAGCTACTCACTGGCCCTGTTAGGCTCTCCCAGCTAGCAGGGATAGAAAAACATCCCTGAGGGATGGGACAGCAGTCCCAGTCAGTGTGGACACAAGCCCATTGGTACCACTTGGCTTCAGGAGCGGTGATTGGTCCTTGGTGCACTTCTGTCAGAACAGTTGTAGCCCACACAGAAGTCATGCCTTCGCAACATGCTCATCTCATACTTCCAGTCTGCCCCTGGCCTTAGGTCAGTATGCCTTAAACTTGCCAACCCTGAGGAGCTTTCACATCACTGTGTCTTGTGACCTATATTACTTTTTACCTTTCATTGGGAAAGCTGCAAAATAGATCTGGGCTACAGTTCACTTTGAAAAAAACAGTTACAAAATGTTCCTGAATTGCTGCAAACACGCAGCCACCTGGGACACCAATTCCAGTGACCACCACTACCCTGAGCTGAATCATAATAAAAAAAAAATAATCTTGCAAACCACACCATTTTGATAAACTGAAGCAAACTGTGCACATGGCGTCAACCCCTCAGCTACAAGCCTGGACAAATAAGCTCTTACTTGTCTCATGTTGGCACTTCACAAAGAGACACTTCCCAGCGATCAGCTCGGCTACAGGTACCAGCTGCTGTGGTGCAGGTCCAGCAGCTTGGCTGCTGTGTGCCCGTGTAGACTGTCCCCCCAGCATGGGACACCCTCCACCAAAGGATGGTGTGGACACCAGCCCAGAGCATCACAACCTCAGTACCATTTCTGCTGTGACCCTTGTTCCTAGCCCTGACTGGGAGATAGATTAAATTTAAAAAGCGGGCAAGAAGACTGATGGCATCAGAGCTGCGTGCAAGATGAGGTTGTCAATTAGGTTCATTTTCATTCTAGATATTACTTGGATTTGTTTGACCTTTTTTGTTATTTTTAGAGTTTAAATTGGCAGGTCCTGTTATGTGGGAAATAGAATGCTAAAAAAGAATCCTCTAGGCCTAAATTGGAACGCACAGTTGGAATTTTCCAAGAAATTGTGTTTCCAAAATCTGATCTGGAAACATCAAAATGACTTGGTCACAGCGGTTCATTTTTATTTTTATAATTTTGAATGTAATGTGTTACATACAACACAAGTTTTTGGCCTTTTTATTACATTTTTTGCCTTGATTTTTTTGGAAAGAAAATATTTTTATCATTTTTGGGAAGTATGATTGTAAACGCACCAGGAGGTTCCCCCCAAATATTTCCATTTTGTCAAATCAATATTTTCCTGTGAGAAGAGTTTTCTTTGGGAAGAAAAACCACAATGGATTTGAATTCGCCTCTTTCTGTCCAGTGCCTTGGTCTTCAGTGACACAAATAGAGTTCCCTGAGGGAAGCGGCCTGTCCCCACCCGATCCCTGGGAACGGAAAGACGACTTTCTTCTGGGAGATGCTTTTATTTAGATAATTCTTCCAATATTAAGCGTTTGGGGGACAGAGTGCTGACTTGTGTCAGTGTTACAGCCCTACTGCGCAGCTGGGACAAGGCATACCTTGGGAGGTTGAACACGGAAAAGTCATTACTCCCCCTGGTGACATGCCATGGGTGTCCCACAAGGCTTGAAGCAGATTGTTGCCATCCCTACCAGTGCTCTGCCATTTGTCTGGCACTTCCAGCTGTGAAATGGTGTCTCCTCTCTGGCAGCCACCCCATTTACCTGAGGCTACATGGGTGCATGTCTTCTGAAAAGGATCCCTTTTAGGTGAGACTTGTGTTCTGGTTGTTGTGCACAGATCTGTTCAGTGGTGGGCAAAGGCTGGGGATGTGACTGAGATGGTATGTGCACCAACATCCCAGCAGCTTCATAATCCTTCCTGCAGCCTGTTATCTGTACTCTCTCTCAAGATCTTTTGGCTGGCCACTGTCTCTCCATGCATTCCTAGTTATAGTACAATGCTCAATGGCGATATGAGACTTCTGTGCAGCGCCACGATGCCAAGAACAACAACAACCATGCAATCCCCACTGCCAGGCTTCTCTGAAGGGCTTGGAGAGCAGCAGATCTGGCTGGCAACAGTCATCTCCTGCTCTGCTTAGCCTCAGCCCCTCATGCTGGGGGAGGATGTGCCATCCCTGGAGGCTTTCACTGGACAAAGCACTGGCTGGCTGGACCCAGCACTGGCTGTGGGCCCACAGTGAGTGGGAGGTCAGACTGTGGATCTCCAGAGGTACCTGACAACCAGCATTTCTATGATCCTGTTGTTTATTCACAACTGTAAAGCCAGCCTTGATACCCACTGCTGTTTCTGTCACTCCCCATTTGGTTTGGGTATTTGCAGTGTCCCCAGTTTGCACCTGAGTTTCTCCCTTTAAAAAACTTCCTCCTGTTGGAGTTTCATCATAACATCAGTTTAAACCACACTCCATGCAGATGCTTATCCTGTAATCAGTCCTGAATTTTGACCTTTCTTATCTGTAAGATTTCATGTCTAGAAAACCAAACCATACCAAAAAAACTCTTACCAATCCCCCAGTGTTGAGCTAAAACCAAACGCTATAAATAGCTGGTGAACATACCTGTAAGGTATTGGACAACTAAGACTTTCATAAGAGTATGCTGATGAACATTTACCCTTGTGAAGAGTTCCCAGTGGTCAGACATAAAAAGTACATGTGTTCCTTTCTTTCCTTTCTGATGGTTGTATTATTCAGCACAATCAGGTACCTTTTTAGTGAAATGACTCTGAAATTGTCATCAGACCAATGAAAGCCATCGGTGGTTATTGAGCCGAGTTCACTGTTGCTATTAAGGCCAAGAATGACCAATGCTACGGAAAGTGTCAAAAAACCACAATAACTCATTGGACCATGAAATTACTGCTACAAGATATTGCCCTCAGGAGTGGTGATTTCACTTTCAGACTTTGCATTGCTGAAGAGACCCCATCAGACTTGCCATGTTACTGAGTGACCCGCACATCCTTCTCCTTTCTAGCCCAATTTCCCCTCTGGCCATAGGAAGCTGTTGGTGCTCCCTTTGGAAAGGAGAGAAGTTGTGCAGTCAGTCATTGTGCTGAAAAAAAAAAAAGCCACCAATGGCATAGAAATAAGGAAAAAAGAAAAGATTATTACTTATGACAAGTGTATTTATGAGAGATTTGATGCGACCCTCAGAAGCACAGCCATGATTTCAGGGGAAAAAACCTTATCATTTGTGGTAAGCACTTCATGGCACAAGGTGAGCTTCTTTGTGGCATGTGGTTGGGCAAACCAGCAGCATCATAGTGAGCTATTGCTCTGCTCTCCTTCAAAAAAAGTGGAGATGTGGCACTTTAGGACATGGTTTAGTGATCATGGTACTGTTGGACTTGATGATCTTAGAGGCCTTTTCCAACATTAATGATTCTATGAAAGCAGCCCAGGGGCAGAGGCAGTGTGGGAGCTGGGTGGTAATGCAGCCTCTTTCCTCCCTGTAGCATGACCCAAAGCTGCAGGTCTGGCTCACTACATGACCATGTGTGCAGGCTCCCTGCTGCCCAGCAGGACTCTCTGAGGATGGTATTGTGGGCTGCGTGCTCCCAAAAAGTGTAAGAGAACCAGGAGGTGTCGACATAAATGTTCTCCTCAACACATACTCCTCCATGGGGTAACCTCTGCATGCTGCAGCAAGGATGGACCATCTTTAAAGTATTTTTCCTGGCTGTCACTTGTGACCTGACACAATCAGCTATTTCGCCTCACCCACACGTACCCCTCACACATTCAATTCCAGCAGCTAAGGGAACCAAGTGTCTGGGGTTTTCCTGGGTCACAGGGATCCCAGGACCAAGACCAGGTGATGACATGTGGCTTACACCCTGCTATTTTTTGAGCTTCTTAAGTTTAGGAAATACTTAAGACCACACAAGGCCCGTTTCATGAAGCCCCATTTTCTTCACATATGTAAAAGTTAATAGTGGCAGTCACAGGTATTTTTCATCTTGTGGAACTGAAGTAAAGGCACCTATCAAACCACAGGAGCTGACAAGTCAGTCCATTTGAATTTCAATTGTCCATGTCACCAGGCTCCAGTTTCTTTATGAGGGCCTGGAGCTATGGTTGCATTTGCAGAAGGTGACCATAGCTTTACGGATCAGATGCTCAGTTTATTTGGATCGAATGAGCCCAGGACTCCATTTTTTACCAAGTGCTGCTCACTGCTTATTCACTGCTCTGACCAGAAACCAGAGGAAGGCACAACTTCCATCCTCTTGCTGCAGCAGATTTCTTTGCCAGGAAAAACATTTTTACACTCTTTTTTTTAACGGTTGCTATTTCTACATTATCTATTCCTGAGATTATTTCCTGTGGGAAAGATTTAATATTTTTAATTCCAATAATAATTTTAGTAACAGTTGGCATTTTCTGCCAATGCTTCCGCATTTTGGGACAGAACCAAATTATATGTTCTAAATTCCTCTTCTCATTACAGTTTCTCTAGGAAAGCTTTTAAGGCAGTTATTTCATACCTCAAAAATTACAGGGAAAAGAACTGAATTTTCTTGTGTTTGTGAGACTGATTTTCCAACAAGTTCCAGGCTATTGCCTGCTTCCTGCATAGTTAACCTCTTTCTTCCATTTCCATTTAAAAGTCAAATGCTTCTCTCCCTCATTTAGCTTTCATGTTATTCAAACTAGATACCTGCTTAGAACTTCTGCTGCTAATTCTTCTGCATCCAACAAGGAGTAATTTGCTTATCAAGAATTGTTGCTCCGTCTTCCCCCTGTACTCGGCAATGGTGAGGCCGCACCTCAAGTACTGTGTTCAGTTTTGGTCACCACAACAGAAGAAAGATATTGAGATGCTGGAGCAGGTCCAAAGAAGGTCAACAAAGCTGGTAAAGGGCCTGGAGAACAAGTCTTATGAGGAATAGCTGAGGGACATAGGGTTGTTTAGTTTGAAGAAGAGAAGGCTGAGGGGAGACCTTATTGCTCTCTACAATTACCTGAAAGGAGGTCATAGAGAGATGGGTGCTGGTCTTTTCTCATAAGCAACACGTGACAGGACAAGAGGAAACAGCCTCAAGTTGCACCAGGGGAAGTTTTAGGTTGGACATTATGAAAAATCTTTCACTGAAAGGGTTGTCAGGCACTGGAACAGGCTGCCCAGGGAAAGTGGTTGAATCACCATCCATGGATGTGTTTAATAGCCATGTAGATGTGGTGCTTAGGGACATGGTTTAGCAGTAGACTTGGTAGACTAGGATTATGATTGGACTGGATGATCTTAAAGGTCTTTTCCAATCTAAATGATTATATGTTTCTTGGCAAATCTGTCTGCACTTAGGTATGAAAGGCTGCAGAGACCTGAGATATGTTCCTGGGCCAAGGGCACCCCTGCATTATCGTTTCAATTCTGGAAACAGCAATTACTTGCATTTTTTTGAGGCAATTATTTACACTTTTATACACACGGTAAGTACTGTTATTGCACATACATGTCTTTGAAATTCCTGTCTCACTAATATCAGCACCAGGTTCAACCTTAACTTAGTAAAGTTAGGACCTTGTGGCCTTCATCAAGGACACCACTTCAGGACTAATAAACTCCTTACTTTCAGTCAGGAAACTGAGGGGGGTTGTGTTATTTGTTTGTTGATTTGTCTGTTTTTTAAAGAGGGGGTTTTATGCAAACTTTGAATTGATAGAACTTCTTAAAAGACGATGTTAGATGCATTTTGCAAGAAGTTCAGCATAACCAAGATGGCTTACAGCCAGTCCCACTATGTGGCATATTGTTTACTTGTTCAAATTTCATAAAATTTCCTCCAAGTTTCTGTTTATCTCTGAAATGTCTGCAAAGGACGTGAATCTTCCAGAGACAGTGCCTGAAAGGCTCAAAAGATATTTCATATTGGTTCTTCTCCAGGTGAAATAGGAGTTGGCTTCTTTTCCCTGCAGCACAGATTTAAAATGAGTAACACATTCATTGTGGAAGCACCTGCTTCCTTCTGGGCTAGCTTCTCTTGTTTTGCTTAGCTGCAAAGACTCTGCATTTACAGGTGCATTATTTACATTCTAGAAATACATCCGAGGCAATAGCCAGAGGGGGCAAGGATGCTGGTTGTGGTTGCCCTGGCAGAGCCACCACTGCAGAGAAAGAGCCTATGTTGAATTTTATGCCTGGCCTGGTCACCCCAAAGCAAGTTTTACCTGGGCATCCTGCCCCTTATTCTCAAGGACATCGAGGACAGGAGAAATTGTCTTAAGGTACCCAGAGATCCCACATCAAATGCTGCAGGAAAGGTGAGATTTAAATCTCATGTCTGTAGATCAAACCCGTCACTAACATTACAAAACCAAAGCCATTAAAAATTCTGGCTTAAAACAGACAGAAATTATCCCTTTCAAGAACACATAACGCATTCTAGATTTCAATTCAGATTTTTAATAAATTGTGCCAGTAGAAGCTTTCAAAGGCAATGATATATCAATAAATAACAGTTAAATTGAGTTCCTGAGAAAGAACCTACCACATGAAAGAATGTCAGATAGATGTAAATAACAAAAAATGGCATTACTATATAAAAAAGCAGTAATACTGAATCTTACATGAACTGTCACAACACAAGCACTGCATACCTCAGAACATTCCTTTCATACAAATGTAAACAAATACACAATCATTTTTGTTTAGTTTAGGCTGATGAATTTATACATTGTTGCTTAGATATCTAAACAATGGATAGGATAGGATATGCTAAAACATTAAGGAATAATACGTGGAATAATATATGGAAAAAAATAATGAAGCTCCAGATTTAAAAATAAAATAAAGCAAAAACACATTAAAGGAGTGTTTTCTTCAAATGTTATTATGTCAATCACTTCAAATAGGACTGTTACACTAATCTGAATTAAGGATTTTTGTGTGTGTTTACTTATTTAGTATATATAATATATATGCAAATATGTATGGCTTAATTATCTTTAGTATTCTGATATTACCTTGAATAATTCTCACTTATACATATAAGAAAAATGTGTATTTTAACATAGTTAAGAATTGATATTTCAAAGTATGCCTATAATTTGACAGAAATGAAGGACTACTGTGCTCCATCACAG
>VYZX01019814.1:283157-415528 GCA_013401335.1 Brachypteracias leptosomus | reverse complement strand
AGAATCAGCTCCTAAAGGATCAGTTAAAGGCCCTACTGGATTTGAGATTAGTCTTACCTGGAGTACTCTATACATTAATTTACACATATACAGGCTGACAAGCTCCAGTCTGATCGACCACACCTTTGTCTTCTACATCAGATTTCTCAGACTGGCCAACTTCCATTCCAGAAGGTTTGGGATACCTGAACGGATACCCATTGTCATCGAAGAACCTTCGGAAAGTAAACTCGTAAAAAGCATGTTCTGTGTGTTTGCTATTGGAAGAGGCTAGTGGATCCCATGTCCTGGTGCTGTCACCACTAGCATCATTCCAGGGACCTTCTTCTTCAACTGGATCAAAATTTGAAGTGTCCATCGGATGGCTGATCTTTGGAACATAGGGAGCCGGCTGCCTACGGATATCGGTAGAGAAGTCCATAGAGTGAAAGAAAGAATGGGCCTTAATATCATCTGCTCCATTTCTTCCAAGTCTGTCCTCAGCAGCACAGCAGAGCTTTGTGATGAGATCAGTTGCCTCAGGGCTTAGCTTGATCTGTGAGGGAATGTGCAGTGTGCTTTCCCAATTTATCACCTGGAGGCAAGAAAGGTATTAAACAACTTCTGATCTTGGAAGTGGAATTCTTCCCATTGTCAATATTATCTATACAGAAGCACACACACAACTAGTCATCTCACAGTCTGTGTATTTATTTTAGAGGTTCAAGAACCTATTGATTAGATTGCATTGGCTATTAATAATTACCTTAATGAATCAAGAAACATTATCAGATAGTAGATAAAAGGAGCAATTCCATTTTTTAAAAGGGCAAATTCCTTCCTGAATGCTCCCATAGTCAGATTTGAGAATGCACTCAGTTCACACATAACTTCATGGAATGACTTCAAGGAATTACTTCATTTTGTCTCCAAAACGTAAACTAGTAAAAGTGGTCATGAGATACATCCTTTCTAATAAAAAACTATTTGCTGCTTGAGTCTGAAACACTTACATTGCCAACTGGCATATCAGCTTACTCATATCTGACAGGCACTCTGAGGGACTTAGATGGATGAACTCATGCTTAAGAAATCAGAACTGTGCTGAGAAGACTCATAAAAAGAACAACTGTCTATACAGTTGGTCAAGTCAGTTCCAGCCTGATACTCAGTGTCTTCACTGATTGGGAAAGGATT
Source organism: Brachypteracias leptosomus (assembly GCA_013401335.1). Classification (NCBI taxonomy): domain Eukaryota; kingdom Metazoa; phylum Chordata; class Aves; order Coraciiformes; family Brachypteraciidae; genus Brachypteracias; species Brachypteracias leptosomus. The sequence continues at coordinate 414,352 of VYZX01019814.1, read as the reverse complement.
TGTGCCTGCATAGAACTATTCAAAATCAGCCTTTTGTAACTGCTACTCCTTTCTCTAAGGGGAAAAGTCTGTGCATGGAGAAAAGGTTAAAATTTTGCTATCACAGATTGGAATTTTGCTTCAGCTTACCTTCAGTTGGGTTTCTGTGGGTGTAGGAGCCAGAAAAGGGGGCTGTCCCACTAACATCTCAAAGAGGATCACACCAACACTCCACCAGTCACAGAGCTGAGTGTATCCTGAAAGGCAAGTCAAAAGGTTGTCCTCCACCAACCAAGGAGTAAGTGTATAGAGCTACTTGAGATCAAAACACACAGCACAAATTTCCGTCTTTTCTCAGACAAACAATTTGTGACCTAAAAATAAAGGACTCCTAATCCTCCTTCATCATAAAGTTGCTTCTCCTTGCTCACTGCTGTCATTTAACCCTGTTGTCCAGGAATCTTTCTGAATAAATTCAATTCTCAAGAAAAGCGAGTGCTGAAATTATATAATTAGAAAGAATGAAAGGGGTTTTTTTCATGCCCTGCCCCACAACTACATCACTACACAGCACAAACTGGACCTTAAAGAATAATAAAAAAGGTTTAGTGACTAATGTTCCCTCCTCAAATCAGTGGAAGTGACACCATGCATGTGAAAAGCTGCTGAAAGGCACAGCCTGGTGGCTCTAGAGATAGTAGAAAGCCACAGATTACTTTTTGAGCAAGTTCTGAGCAGAGGAACAACTTCAATCACTTAATTGTTGTGACGAGACAAATAAGGTATATGTTTGAGATCTCAAAAAAAGGAATGGAGGATTTAAACACTGATTTCGATGGATATTTGTGTCATCAGATGATGCAGGATCAATATGAAATCTTTCGACTTGAGAAAGATCAGGCTTAGCATTTGGCATGCAGACAACTTGGAACATCTAATCTCCTTACTACAGTGATCATCTCTGTTCTGCATGGACAGCCACCATGTGCTGTCTAAATTCTTCAAGCTGAGCTTTTGAATGCAAACAGTGCACTGGAAATTGTGGAAGATTTTTTGCTGGGTTTCCCCAAGATTCTGGCTGCAAATCTGGAGGACATGTTTCCACAAGTTTACATCATTCATGTTTAAGTGGCCCAGAACCATCAGCTCAATGGTCTATGAAAATTTGCTAGCAGTTGTAGACATGTTCCCTGAGTACAGATAACCTGCTTTATACTTGATAAATATCACCCAACTCATTTATTAGCAATCTCATTCACAGGCCTCAGAGTGTACACACGCACAGACATACAAAGTATGACCATCATCAATGTCAGCAAAGTGATGCTAAACAGTGGAGCAGGTAGAGAAATCTGTTCTCCTTAATCTGAGCTAAGTGTTTGTGGCCTTCAGAATGACAGCCTTCCAAAACAGCAAGCTTATCTAAAAAAAAGCATTTCAAAGCATCAATGTTCACTTTAACAAGAGAAAAATACAGATTATCTACCTTTACGAAGCAGGACTTCAGGAGCAATATAATTAGGGGTTCCAACTAATGAGTGGGCTAGACATCTCTGATGCTGCTTCTTAGCTCTTTGTTCCAATGTCTTCAGCCTATCTCCACATCTACAATTGGACACGTCGTCCCAAAGATCACTGGGCTCCATGCTGTCTTGTCTGATATGGCTCCCTTTCAAATGGGAGAGAGAGTTTACATTCACGGTCATAAAACACAACAAAGAGAAAAGTATTTATCTAGATCTAGTTGTGTCATCTTTTACTCTCCCTGAAGAACAGCATTTAAACTTTAAACCCAAGGCATTTCCTTCTGCCCTCCCCTTCACAACTGGTTTTCCACAACCAGTGAAATGTCTCAGCACTAGGAAGTGTGCTCCCACGTGAGAGACACCAAACAGTGGTGCATATTTAGGTGAGCTATGCCAATTGTTTATGATCTTTTCGCCAACAGACACCAATACTCCTCGATGACACACACAGAAGGTGCACGGACTACTTCAAATCTGTGATTAAATTATTTCACCACTCCAAACAAGCATAAACTGAAAAACTGCTGCTACTGCAGTGGTCAGCCACATTACTGATAGGGATTTGAACAGTATTGGAAACAAAGGACTGGAAACAAACTAACTGAATAAGCCAGAGCCAGAAACATCATATTGTCATCGACTGCTTGTCAGTACACACAGCACATTTCTGAGCTGGCATTTCTGCTTGTTTCAAAATAAATAATGCAATATAATCACAAACAAAGTCTAAGTACATTACCTTTCTGATAGTATTTTGAATTGTGAGTCCACCTGAATCCAGTACACAGTCCAAAGTCAGTCAGTTTGATGTGCCCATCGAGGTCTATCAGAATGTTGTCAGGCTTGATGTCTCGATGAATAAACCCCATTTTGTGCACACTCTCTATAGCCAAAGTGAGCTCTGCAATATAAAATCTAGCCAGGCGCTCTGGAAAGACCTCCATCCGAATCAGTAGACTCATCATATCCCCACCAGGGATGTAGTCCATCACAAAGTACAAATTGTCTTTATCTTGGAAGGAATAATAGAGTTTAACCACCCATTCATTGTCTGCCTCAGCAAGTATGTCCCTCTCTGCTTTGACGTGAGCCACCTGGTTCCGGTTTAGCACATCTTTCTTTCGCAGAGTCTTCATGGCATACAGGGCATGGGTGTCCACTTTGCAGGCCAGGCACACCTCTCCAAATGCACCAATACCCAGAGTCTTGATTTTCACAAACATAGACTTGTCCATTTTGGCCCTCTTAAGTCTGTTGTAGTTGGACTCCTTCTGGTAGAGAATTTTCCTCATTTGCTCCTGTTCTGCTTCACAGAGGCCAGCCTTTACAAAGGAAAGCAAACCACAAGAGCTAGTACAGTTACATTCATAGCAAGAGAACAATAAACACACATTCCCAAAACATATTTCTCAGAAAAAATTAATGAAGAACTAGAAAACACATATTCATGAAAGATATACTCTCTTGTCCATCTGTTGGCGGTATTTCTGAAATACCAGCAAGTTCACTGTGTCCTGACTTGTTACCTGAATTTGCCCCAGCTGAGACTGGTCTGCCTCTCTCATCTGACTGAATGAAGAGTCACGGGGCAACACTGTCAGAGAGGGGAATGTAACGTAACAAACCTCATCATGGGCTTTGGTTTACCCCTTTCAAACGTGCACTGTGCCACTGCACTCTACTGTATGTATGTGTGCTGCTGTACAGCTTAACTTAAACCTAGATGAAGCAGTCCATTTTGTTCATGCGTGGTTCTCTGGGGGGACTCACATTAACAGTTCCTGCCCTGAGTACTGTTTGACTGTTGGGTTTTGTGTTGTAATTAAGATGCTGGTTTTGACCTACACATTCCCAAGTGCCTTGGGAACCTTCTTTAGAAACTGTTTTTCTTCCTCTGCCATATACAGTCTCTACTCTCAAGGTCTGCAGATCTCCTGGCCATCTGTTCTATAAACTTCTCCCTTTTCCCTCCCAAAAGACATGTGTATAACCCTCAGGTCTGGTCTCTCCTCAGCCACTGCACCCCAGACCCTGGTGCTATTTCCTCTCTAAATGTACTATTTCCACTCTCTATCTAAGCTGTAAGAAAGCTGCTATGTCTACTTCCCATCCCCAGAAAGCCTCCAAGTAACATTTCACATGGCTGTGAGGAAGGACATCCTGAAAAAGGGAGATGCAGAAGTATCCAATCAGGCTTTCCCCATCCTTCAGGACAGAGCCTGCACATTACCAACTCTGCCCACTCTGGAGCCTGTCCCTCTTCTGAGAGCTACTGGCAGCCTCCACCAGCAGAAGCCCCTGGGCTGATCCCCAGGATTCTCTGACAACTCATCCTCCACAACATGCTCCTTTCTTTCTGCATACCCCGTTTCCAAAATCCTGAATTAACTGGTATCAGCTGAGTCACTCTGAGAGGAAGATTAGTGCCTGGTGAGAAGGGGCAATGGGGAGGAGGGTGGAGGGGGTTGAAGCTGACTGATTAGGAGGCTACAGACCCAAGTGTATACCCACACAGTTACTGCTTAGACCGATTTAATTTCACATTTGTAGTCTAGGTCTTTAAAGATTAATGTGGGCAGCCAGACTATGCAGTATAAAAATGAAATCCATATGAATAAAGGAGCTCTGCAGAAACTTGCAGAACAGGTAGGATGAATTTTCAGACTGGGTGCAACAGCCAAATCAAAACAAGTAATACTGTTTATAAAATCTAAGGCAAGTACACCAGTCCATAATAAAGGAAGTGTTTATTGCCTTAAAATAATTAGAGTGTTGTGCTCTTGGTTAATTCTAGAATAATGTGATATTCAGATAGCCAAAATCTCCTGAGTGCATTATTCCAGCCAGTGAGGAGGTTGCTAGGGAAAGGAGTTGTTTTTGTTTATAGTTGAATTACCTCTGAGTTACAAAGTGAAGGAAAGCTGAAGAGTCAGAAGAGAAGAACTAATGCAATTAACTGCTGTTTTCCTTCTCCAGAGATCATTCCCTATCTCAATCTCAGGAAAATAGTCACTAAATCCAAGCAATGCAACAATCTGTACTTGTAGTGAGGATAAACTATTAACTGTCACTAAAATGCCAACCTTCCAAGAGGTTTTAGAAGCATATTCATTTGATTTTAACCTCAACAAATCAACCAGACTTTTCTGGAGCAAAGTGAGCACCAAATTAATTAACTTTGGAAATCGACTGCGCTAGGGAAGATTGAGTAGTTAATTATTATCCATTATGTGTTAATAATAGCTTTCCTTAGAGTTTATCCTTAAATACAAAAGTAGAGTTGACATATTCTAGTCATGCCTGGGGAAAAAAACCCTCTTCCACATTTAAAAATGAAAAACAAAACTGCCAGAGCAACCATCAGAATTTGGCAGCTTTGTTTTAAGCAGTACTATCAGTGAATCAGCTTTGGTTTGAGAGCTACAATTAGGCCTGAAACAAGCTCTCTCACTAAACATGCACCTCCCTGAGACCTGCTTCTAGAACAAGTTCCAGCAAGGGTCCCGTGATCAGTTAAAGCTGGCCAAGATATAATTACGTGCACAATATTATTACTTACATGTGTTCAACACACAACTTCCAGTCAGGTATCACATATTCATCTGAAAATACGGCACAGTGAATACACTGCCAAGCTGAACTATGGCTCTGGTGAATGAGTGGCTATCATGGAACAGGGAGGAAGAACTGGAGCAAAAGGAAAACCTTTCTCAGAGTTCTGCAAGAGCTGTCGAAGTATGGCCAGAATTAGCTCAGCCTCAAATCTGGCTTCTGAGTTCTTACCTAAGAAAACCTAATGCCTTTCTGCTGGGGGGGGAGGGGGGCTTTGCTTCATATTACTTTTCTGGTACGAAGATTATTTCATATCTCAGGCCTTTCAAACAGCCTCACAGACCTTCATCCACGCTTCTAAATGAAAATAGTCTGGCATTTGGAGGCATTGGACACATACAATTTCAAGTGTAGCCTGCCTTTATACATTTTTAAAAATAGTAATAATCAATTTGACCCAGTTAGCTTTTATTGTAACAAAATAAGGAGAATTACTTTAGCCATTTCTTGCTCCAACTGTAATCTTCTGTTAATTTTCTGCTGGTAGGTCTTTATGACATTTTCTACATGTTGCTCCATGTAAAACTTGAAGGCAAAAGGTGAGTAGCTCTTTATTCGGGATTCTCGCTTTTCCTCATCTTTGCCATTTTTCCGCACAGGCACCGGAGACGTCTGGATCTGCTTTTTATCCTTGCTTGGTTTCTCAGCTTTAGTGTTCTTGCTGCTTTTCTCATTTCGCTCACTGTTCTCCTCGGCCTTATTGCACGTTGAATTGGGGACTACACGGAGGGTCTGCTCTACCCCCATGCATAAGCAGTTGACATCAAACTGCTCAGAGCTACCAGGAAGTAACAAATGTTTGGGATATGGCGGTGGTGGACACCGCAGTTCCTGGTTACCGTAATCCACATCTAGCTGATAGGCATTAGCTGCTCCAACAGGTGGCACGTGCTGCTCAATGATCTCCAAGCCATCCACAGCTGGTGTCTGTGCAGGTAACCAACCAGGATGGGAAGGTCCCACTGCAGTCTGAGGCTCAGGTCTCATCACTCGCATGCTCTTCACTGGCTGGAGAATATGAGCAGATGTGACTGCTGTGATTGTATTTGGAGACGTAATTGAAGGATCAGGTTTTCCTGGAGGAACCTGCCTTATAGACACTGTCACTTGAGGCTGTTGCTGGTGGTTGTTAAATGAGTTTGTTCTGCTCGGCACTGTGGCATCGGGTCTGAAGGATACATGTTGCCGTGGAGATGTTTCTATTCCTGGATTTTGTAAAGAATCTCGGCGTGATGGTGCTGCTGCCTGCCACTGCTGAACTTGAGGATTATTCATGTCATAGAGGTCCATGTTTAGGCTATTTCTAGATGGAGTTAATAGATTTTGTGGTGGACTGTCTGAAAAATCATTAGCAAAGGCTGGACCTCTGGATATCACATGCATTTGGTGAGAAGAAGGACTTGTCTGTTTGTGATGAGAATGTGATATATACAGGCTTGCCGGTGCCTGCTGAAATGCATGACCAGAATTATTCTGAACAACTGCTCCTTTATTTGGGAGACTGGTGTAAGCTCCCTCCTGCTGCATCTTGTTTTGGAAGGATGGACTCCGCTGAACACCATACCCCATAGGTTCCCCTTGCACCATCATGTGCTGCCTGCTGTAATGTTGGCTGTTGGAGCCATGGGACGCCTGCAGCTGTAAAGCTTGACTGCTGTGATTAGCCACTGGGTAATTAATCACAGAAGACTCAATATTTGCAGGGTATGTTTTCTGCTGATGGCTTGTTGGTGTGCTGTGAGTGCCTACGCCAGAGGGTCTCTGTACAGGAGCATTCATAGTTGTAGTCTGTGAAGTAGAGATTAAATAGTCCATGTATGGCCTTGGAACTTCAGCAAGCATATTTGCACCTTCTGCTCCAAAGCCTGTCCCTTCATAGGCTGCGTTACTGATCTGGTGGTAGGACGGAAAAGATTCGCTTGATCCTTCGAAGCTTGGCCTGCGGGTGACATTATTTGGCACAATACCCTTTCCTTTATAAAAAGAACACAGGAGAATGTTAGGAAGCAATTCAGGTGAACCAATTACTTTGCATTACTCATCCATCAATACATACAGACATACACAAACACGCATGCACACTGCGTAGGGAGTGCGTGTTATAAAAACACCTTCCAAAATCTAAATTAAGCATTCAGAACATTTAAAGTTCTAGGTGCCAAGCATTACTATTGATAACGAGCTACTGGCCCACAACACTGCTCGTGCCAGGAATCATCAGGGAGTCCTATCAAATCATGAAAATAGAAGCACAAATTCTTTAACTGTGAAATCATCAGATTACACTACAGCCCGGTTTTTAAAGCTGGAACAATATTACCAGTCACTACTCACAGACAGGAGGAAGCTACAGAGCAGGGGGTTAAGTACAGCACCAACGGGAGAAAAAAAGCTCCCAGAAAGACTGTCAATACAATTCCAAGTCAACATTACTATAAGCTACCAGGTCATCACACAGTCCACATCTTCTGTACAGTGAACTCACTGCTCACAGGGGGGATCTGTTTACATCTCTCTTTTCTATCATTCTCTTCCAAAATCCTTGTTTTCCTCTCCTTCATTTACAACAAAGGTATCCTACAGCTTGTCCTGTATTCTTTCCAATGTGTTGGACACAGAGTATCCCTTCATATTACCCATCTTTCATCTGTTTGGAAGGCAAATCTTTCAGGGGGTCAACATGTTAATCTTAGCTTGAAGAATGTACAAAGACAAGACAGCAGCATTCCTACACTGGAAGTGTTAATGACACTTTTCATCAGTTCTTTGAGCAGAGGACAAATTGCAGGTGTGTAAAGCACTGGCTGTCCTAAAAGACAAGGGTAGCCTCTGTGCTATTGCTACTTTTTTGTTTCCCTTCTGTTTCTTTAGCTTTCACAAATCACAGGACTTGGCCCATTTATGCCTAAACAATTTCCTTTTAACATCTTGACTTCACAAGGTCTGCAAGAATAGTCGTATTGAGCTAAGAGACTTGAGCACTGGATTCCCACTATCTGCATTACAGCATGTCCCAGCTGGGCCAGATGCAGCACAACTGAGCATAGCTGTTGACTTCTTGCCTTGAGACATAAGCCTTGCTAGATACAGACGCACAAGGATGTGCACATTCTTAAGACAGGTCTACACACCATCTCTGCACACTGAAGAAGCTTCCACCACACTAGACGACACCTTCATAAATAATGCAATGCTTTGAAATGGAATCAAGTTGGACAAATATTCACAGTTACTTAAAATGAAATCTACAATCGTCGGCTCTTTCTCCTATGAGAACACAAGGCCACGTTCACTGAGGTTGTACTTTCAGCAGCACTCCCTGATAGCTCATCTGTTGGGACACAGTGAGATGCACTTGAGGAGACTGTGGCAATCCAAAGTAGCCTAAGAAGTGGCTACTCCAGCCTGGAGATGGGAGGCAGCCACAAGACCCATTTGTCATCTCTGTCAGCAGGAATCATTCTGAGCCTCAAGGGCAAACTGTTCCCTGTCAGAGGCCACAAAGGAAAGTAGCAGCAATAACTGTCCTCTTTTGGGACACATACTTCAGTTGTGCAAGGAATCTTGCTGATGTCAAGAGAGATATGAAGCCCACCTCCTAGTTTTGTATATTAGTAAGACTGAGGGGGAGTATTTGGATTTGTGAAGATACCAAATGAGGTAGTTGCAGATGATTTTTTCTTCACACATTCCTATCCAACACAGTAACTGTTATGACTGTCTCTTGCCTGTGAAGGTTTTAGATCAGAATGTATTCTTAAGATCAATCAACTATACTCATGGGATCATCTGTTTCTATACATAACTCTCTGTCACATGGTAATATTTTCTAAGTTTTATTTGAGCCTTACCAGTATGCCGAAACTCCTATTAGCACTACTACTGAAGTTAAAGCAGGACAAAAATTAGTAATTTGAAAATCTATTTCCATACATCAATATATGGAACTTGAAACCAGAAGATTTACATTCTCAAACTGCAGCTGAAAAGTTCCCAAGTAGCATTACATGCTTCCTAATGAACTAGAGGAGATGTGTGCTATCCTAGGGCAAACAATACCCTCCCGAACAGATCAGTGGGACTTTGTGGCACCTTAGGCCCGCAAACATCGATTGCATGACGTTTAAGTTTTGCATTCTGTGTATCCTAAAAGCAAAGGTGGATCTTCAGCTTGAAAGGTTAAGTATTCAAAACAGCTGCATGCATTGGAATGTTAAGAAGGCAAACCCAAATGCAAATGAAAGACAACTGAGTAATTAAAGTGTCAGCCTAGGAAGGCTTTCCAACCCTTTCAGAAGAAATGCATGCTCTTTAGGACTGTGTGTTCTTTCACTTTAAAGTCTTTGTAATATAAAGCAAAATCCAGTTCAGTAATTTTGTCAAAGCTTTTTTCAATTCTCTTTAAGGCCCAGTTGAGGCCACATTTGTGCATGTATTAGGACTCAGCTCTCAAAATAGTAAACTGTCCAGTACTACTTCATCTGCCAGGTGGTCATCCTGGAGGGTAACACTGTTGGAAATATTTTCTTAGTTTCCCAGAATTTCCCCAAATAATAAACCAGGAAGACTGACAGAAAGGGCAGCTGAGCTGCTCCTTATACAGGGCCATCACCCTTTCCCACCACATCCAAAGCTCCGTTCCTGATAGTGACCACCTGGAAATGAAGTCCTTTCTTGTTTCCATCTTCCCCTGTATGTGGCTACCCCCAGGAAAGAAGTGGCTTTACTGAAGACCTCCTTTCTGACCAGGGCTTTCTCTTCCTCGTCTTTCCTCATCTCTGGACATGCCTCTCTACCGACTACACCAAATTTAACACCCTTCCAAACACAGATCTTCAAACTGATCAAGAAGCAAGAAAGAAGGTGCTGCTGAGGTGGCCAAGAAGATAAATTTGTCATATGGACATCACTTCCACTCAGTAAACTCAATTTATGACCACACTTAGAGATCTAAACTACTGTAATCAGATTGAATGGATTTGTCAGCTTCAACTAGTTCAACACAGACAAGACGTTTTAAGTCTAAATGTTGCCACTGACACAAGAGAGATTCCTTGTGCAATGAAATAAGCCCTTAACAACAGCTCCCAGTCTGCTCAACCCATTGTCCACTAACCCCTCTGCACCACGGAGCACTACTATGTGACTACACAGGTCCAGCCAGTCAGAGGATGCTTATTTGTCTGCTTGGCCAACTTTTGAAACTGAAAGAAGATGAAAGTAACAAACTCTATCCAACCCAGAGTATAACCTGATCCCAGATCAAAAGCATTCTGCAGTGCTGTAAGTGCCAATATCTGAAAGGAAACAACTCATGCAAGGCCTTTTGTCAGTTGTGGTCTGATGTTTGCTGATGAAACATATGCAGGGCCTAAATCCTCCAGTTTTCCAATTTACATGAAACAAAATTGAAGCAGACTAGCAGGGATGAGTGGAAAAGCTGCTGCTACCTCGGCCCAAGCTATTTCTGCAGTGTACGTACAAGGATGTTAACATGAATGAACTCTTGGGAAGTGAGCTATCTCACAACTCCATAGCAATTACCTATGCACAAGCTTCTCTGTCACAGTAAACTTAAGATGACTGAGCTGACTTGCACTGATGGACAAACAACTTTCTGTTTAAGAAGGTGGACTACGAATGTGCATGTGGACAACTCTTGCGAAGCAGGTGAACTGCACTCAGCTTCCAGTCCAGCTCACCTTGCAGGGCCACATTCACTTCACAGTCTTGTACAAGACTACTATGGAACACTGTTAATCCACTACTTCTCACCAGCAACAACTCTACTTTAAAAACTAGCTTATTGCAAGAAAGAAAAACACAATACAAAAAAAAAAAAGTTCATGCTTACCTGGTGAGGTCTGCTTAATTACACGTACTATCTGTTCATTTCTGGGATCCAAGTAGCTCATCTTACTGATATACTCCAGAGCTGCTTCAATACTTCTGCTACCTGTCTGCTTCAGCGCTCGGACAGCCATCTCCTGCGGAAAGCAAATGAGAATTGGATCCCAGTGAGACAAAACCCAAGCACTGCAGCCTAGAATGCAGTGACCGTTCTTAGATTTATAGAAACATTTTATAATTCACTTGGTCTGAAGCCAAATGGACTCACATTTTGAAAGTATCTGCATGCCTTACAACTCAAAATTTATTAAAAGAAGAAAATTTAAAAAACCCCACAACCTACCCAGACTATGGCAATTAAAGAAGCATCAAATTTAAACATGTACTTTAAGATTCCTTAAACTAAACTTTGAATTGGCTCTGGAAAAGGCAGCAGAGTTTGACATGGGATGAAATAGAATGAAATATTTAGCTTTTGGTATTTGAGCCCATGTCTCTGAGTCACATCTGCACACAGTCGAAGTTTTACCCTTTCAGAGATGCCACAAGAAGCTAATTTGTCAGGGGTTGGTTTCTGCCGACTAGAGGCAAGGGGAAGAAGACTCCTGTTTTCACTGCCGCTGGGACATCATTCACTGTTAATCTGGGTGCCAGACACACCCGAAAATTAAAACTGGAGCAAATATGAATTTTCTAGTTAAACAACTCTCACACAATCACAGTTAGCATTCCCTATTCTACAGCCAGCAAGTCACACTGCCGCAGTTTCTCTATATGTTTACTTATAGCTCAGGTACATATAGAACCTTTCAACAATGACTCTATTCTCTGGTCACAAAGCAAAATTCACAAATCCCCACAAGGTTGCATGTTCTTTTCTGAAATGATGGAGAAACTGAAATCCAGAGCTTTAACGCTGAATGCAACTCACTGAACTTCACCCATCAAAAAGTTTGATACCTACTCAAACATAGTTCTGAGAACCTTTCTGTAATCACCTCCAAAAGGCAATTCTAAAACAGATAGGAGGTAAACTGACCTTTGGTGACAGAAGTTTAGAGGACTAATTTGAACTGGACTCCTAGCTTTTAGATGGCTAAAGCTGGATGAAATGAATGTCACCATCAAGGACTTGCCTGTAAATGTCACTATTCCATTATCTTGCCACTTTACTGCCATTTTTAGGGGAATTCTGTCATCGCAACCTGCACATTGAGTGCTGAATCAGATGGAGTTTGTGCCTTCTTGGCTTGGCTTGCCAACTGCAGCTGTGACGGCTGGGTTGGCAGAAGTGCACCACTCTCCCACAGGTCAGTTCTGCCCAGGGGCTACCAGTCAGGTAGCCCCAACATATATGCCCCTTTCCCCTACCATCTGGAGCAAAGAGCAACTTTGCTCAACTCAACTGCAAGTACATGTAACTTACTTGCTAATTGTTTATTTATCAAGGGAGGATCATCTTAGATGACACTAATTCACACTCAGCACAGAGCCACACGCTGGCACTTGGCATTTTGCTTTGCTTAGCTCAGTCCCCTCCCACTCCCCCCAAAATGGCAACGTTTTCTCCATTACTCAGAGGTTCTGCTTGGGGAATAGCTATAGCAAGTTTGAATATTTTTCATACAATTTATGACTCATAATTCATAGAAAGGCAGTAGTTGGTTTCACATTTCCTATAGCTGAAATATTTCACTGGCATCAACACATTACTAAGGGCAATTTTAAATCAACAGAAAACTATTATGCATGAAGGAAAGAATTTCCTACAATGTTTTTTTCCCCCTCTTTCTTTCTTTTTTTCCTCTTCTGGATACGTTTCTGAAGTATTAGCAAATTTGCATCCTAATGCTCAGCATTCTTAGCGTCCAGGGACTCTGGTCTTTACAGCACAGTTCCATAGGGCTGCTCACACACTCTGCCCATTAATACCAGATGGATCTAGCCTTAGATCACAGGTCTTAACGTTTCCTAAATCAAATGTACTCCACACGCCTATTTGGGTTGGCTTGGATGTTGGGGTTTCTTCGTTTTTGTCTGCAATGTAGTACTAACAGAATAAATCCTTGGTAAACAATTATCTTAATGATTAATGAAACAGCCCATATAATCCATTTCCCCCGCTCTTAGCTGTGCTGGCTGTATACAATTTAAAAGGGTTAAAATAAGTTAGGTTTTTATTAGCAACATAGTGATACTACCTCTGAAAACATCCCCTCACCCCATACTGTGGCAGTACCTTCTCCCCTTTTGCCACTGCCTATTGTCAGAAAAGCAGAATAAAAATGACACTGGTCCATTCAAAGCTGCAGGTTCTACCTCCAACAGATGTGTTAGGGGACTAATATTTAAACTTCAGTGGGAATAATGGGAGGGGAAAAGTCCAATGCATTTCACAGTGGACTATACAACAATCAAAGAGGGCCAGCAAGAGCTTGGGACCAGCAGATGTGCCACTGACAATGTGCCCCAGCGCTGCAGCAGCCCTACACTCCAGCTCACCGCCTCTCCTTCTTCATTAGGTCACCTCCCACCCTCCAAAGGGTTTCCTCATTACATACCCTGTTTGCTTAGCATTCATATTACTGCTGGAAAAAATGAAGTAAGTTTTTTTTGTGGTTCAAAAGAACACCTGTGATTCCCCTATACAGCATCCCATAGCTTTGGCCTTTTCCCATGTAGCTATCATGAGACACAAATAGCCCCAATTCCCAATGCTGCTTCATAAAAGCCTCACATCATCTCCAAGCAAATGGAGAATGACCAACAAAAAATAAATGCTCCACATACAAAAGGAAAGGGTTTTTCTCAGAGGCAGATCATACACAATCGTAATTCTCCACCCCGGAGAATCTCTGGGGGCATGCAACACTCCAGGAGAGTGGTGGGCAACAAGAAGCTCCAGCACTGTTGTAGAATCACAGAATTGTTTTGGTTGGAAGACAGCTGGCCTTTAATATCTCTGCATTTTTCCCATCGCCATCCTCCATGCTCGCAGCTCTCTCCTCTCTGGCAGCCACCTGAAGAGAGGTCCATTCATTCCAGCACCTTTTCATTAGGGATGTGGAGCAAGCTAATGCATGGCTGGGGCCCACAGAGGGTGTGCTCTCTGCCTGAGGTGGCTGCTGGGTCATGGGGCATGGTGGCCTTCTCCTTCCTATATGCAAAGCAGCAATGAGCTCTGCAGAGCAAGGGAGTTCCGCTGGGACAAGGCAGTGAAGGGCTGGCCTTCAGGAGCCTACAGAAGGGAAGCTGCTCCCCATTGGCAGCAGGGACCAGAGCCTGGGCTGCATGTGCTGGAAATTGATATAAGGACTGTTTTGAAGAATGGGATGAAGGACAGAAGGTGGATTAAGCTGCATCAGTAATTACACTTGTTGGAGAGCAGAGGCTTAAGTGAGATGGAGGGTGTTTGTGAGAAGCAGTAGAACGGCTCAAGAAGAAGAGAAATCCATGCCAAAATCTTGCAAACTGACACTGTAGACAGTAGAAGGGCTGAGGAAACAAGAGGATGGACACTGGATGAGGATAAAAATGCACAGCTACACTGACACAGACAGAGCTGTCTTCATTTCATGCCACTCTAAGGGATGTATGTTTTAGAAAGAGAAGGGAAAAAAGACCAGAAATGAGACATGAAAAAAAAATCCACTTGGAGCCATATCCAAAGCCAAAACATTCAAGTAGGCACAGGATCAAATCCAGCTCCCATTGAGGTTCCATTAACTGCAAGGTAAGGTGCATCAGGCCCTCTGCTTCGGACCATTTCCTCTCCAGCAGGCCCAAGGCTCCGCCAGAGCAGGGCCTGAGGAGCCACTGGCTGCGGAACAAGCCCCTGGCAGCACCCACAGAAACCACACAGGAGCGGAGTGGTCCCGGCCCCAACTCATTCTTTGCATTCTGTGCAGTCCCTTCAGAGGATTCAAACATCTCTCTCTGCAGGGCTTTTATGCACCTTTTTGCTTCCAGACATTGCTAGCAGTTGGTGAAAAAGTAAACCAGAGAAAGTAAAGGTGAAAATCTACAAGGGGGAAACGTGCTTTTACAATTGACTCTAATAATTTTGTAATTAAGGTTACAGCTGCAATATTAAAATGAGGTTTCAGTGGTCAGTTGTGGTTCTGGACAGATCTAATGGAAAACCAGAGTTAGGTTGTGAAACATGAAGCAGCTTGAGGCAACTTTGCAGGATCCCAAATTTGTGGGTTCACAGAAGAAAATGGGGAGGGGAGTGTTTCCCAGATCATTCCTACCCAAGCCAGACAGCTGCACGGTCAGCATGCTCTCTGTTACCTCCCCAGCCTCGCGCTGGTAGAAGGCAGTTTTCCAGGAGATTTCAAAATTTTGCTAGAAGGACAGCCACCTTTGAGCTCAGATGCTCAACAGAGAAAATCCTCATTTGATGGTAAACAGAAGCCTGTGCATATACAGGCTTCATCTTGCTCTGTGCTCTGCAGGCAATGTGAAAGGCTTTCCCCATCTTACCCTCCCGCCTGGCTGTACTCCACCAGCATTGGCAGAGGTCTGCGTTCTTGCTGTACTACAGGGTTGTCCAGCAACATTTTTCATTCAGAAAGCTCCTTGTTGCCAAGATGTATTTATCATCCAAGTGAAGATTGCACAAGAGGTTACAATAAGTAAGACTTTTTCCCAAGAACATTGTGTCTGAAGGAGACAATAGGTCCTCCAAGATTTGGCAAGGGTAATTAATTGCTAACAACAACAAAAATTAATTACTTGCTTTCCATTCACAGAGAAGGATGGGCGACAGATGCAGGAAACAGATAGAAGTTCCCTGCGGAAGGGAAAAAACTAAAGCTCATGCCAGAAGAGATGATCCAGAATTGATTACAAACCTTTCTGTGATAGCCCACCATTGTAAGAATTTTCATTCATGATTTTAAACATGCAAAACCTAAGAAATTCAGGAAACAATGTGTTCAATATGCTCTGTCAGGATTGCTACAGCCCCACAGAACAGAAGAAGTTATTTTATAATATTCTCTCTCTGTAGTTATTCTCTAGTTGGATGCTTCATCCAATTTTGTAGTCTACTTTTGTTTTGCCTGTTTTCAGGTTGCTAACACCAGGGGCTAAATTTTGCCCACAAACTCCCATGCCTAGCTATAACCCCAATTTAAATATTCTAGCCACATCATTAAGAAGCTGTACTGACAATCATTAGCGATCTCCAGTTTTAGTGTATCAAAAAAGCAGGAAACCTACTGACTGCCCACTTGCTTGCCACAGAACCCACTCAGAAGCTAATGGAGTTCTACCCTATGGCTAGTTAAGAGTTTTCTGCCCCCACTGCTCCTGTTACAAAGCTCCTCCAGAGCTTTGGTGGTGATAAACCTCCCTCTTACTTTCAGCCTAAATTATACAGGGTCAGTTTATTCCCTCTGCCTTTAGTTTCGATTGTCTTTTAACTTCAGCAGCTCTGCTGTTATCTACAAAGAGCAAGCCCCCTTCATCCCAAGGGATGCTTGCAGCCTGTCCTCCTGGGCTAAACAAACCACATTCTCTTAGTTTTCTCTTGTAAAACAGGCTCTTCATTCTTTTTATCAGTGTATCAAGCCCATCTCTGTATCAAGAAAGATCAGACTGGGACATGGCTTTGATAAGAACTCCACACACCATTCCTGATGATGTATAAACACTGGTGGAAAAATTATCCTTGTGGTAAATTTGTTCTGTTCCTTTGTTGATTACAGCAGAGGAAGTTTGAGTTTGGGGCTTTAATACTGGCTTTTAGTCCTTGCTTACAGTGTTTCTACCCTTTGTGCTCCTGAATTTATTTTCAGTTCTGGTAACACTCCAGCCCTTAAGGTCAGTGTTTTGGTCATATGCTCCAGCCCTGGCTTTGCACAGACTGTGCATTTCCACTTTGTCAGAGTGCTTCCCTTCTGTTTTGTGGGGCTTTTTTTTTTCCCTTTTAATTTTTTTTTAATACCAGGCTTATTAATGGAAAAAGTATTCAGAAGAGACACTCTGTAGCACATAAAGTTGGGGCAGATAGAAAAAGAACACTGATAGATGATGAAATGTAAGACTCAGTAAGTTAAATCACATCACTATATGGGAAAAAATAATGGGCTGTAAATTAGGAATGAAGAATTACAGGTAAGGAACAACTTTAACTAGGTTTTGCTATAACATTTTCAAGGGATATGTGAAGAGCTAACAAAGGGAGTATGCCCAAAAGATAGAGGATTTTGGAAATGATACAATGCTCTGGTAAACGTCCTATCAGAAGAAAAACAAAGAACAATAAAATTAGCATGACAGCATTGCTCACTCTGCTTGCCTTACAACTCTTTTAGCCTTTATTGAGCCAGTCACCTACAGAAGGTAGGCATATTTACTACTGTGTTTGTGCAGCATCCAGTACAATGAGGTCCTGCTATTGTTGTGTTTATGGCAGTTGACAACTTATTATTAAATTAAACTAAGGTAATTAAATCCGGTCCAAAATATCCAACTTTATGCAGTAGGCAAAGAGATGTTGGAGCACTGAAATGTCAATGCTCCTGGGTCTCAGGATAGAAACCCTCATACCACTATCACCACAAACCAACCCCAAAACAAGATTACCCTAATCCTCTGAGCCACAGAACATGGCACATTTCCTATAGCTATGGAAGAAATGAGGGAAAACAAAACAAAGGTAACTAGAGATTGAGAAGTGTATTTTGAAAATCAAGTTTAGACATGTTCCAAACATTTCCAATATCAGATTTTAAACAGCTCTGGATGATTAAAATGCAAACAAATGAACCCAACATTTGAAATTTATCACATTAGTTTTTGTATTTTACAAGCCCTAGAGCTAATACAAAATTATTTCGCAAAAAGTCAAAATAAAAGGCCATCATGACATTTCTCTACTGTTTTTTTTTCCCAGCTGCTTCTCCTTAAGTTCATGACTAATCAAAGCTATTTAAGTTCTTCCAAGAGACAAAAAACTACAGTCTTAGTAGCAGGGTACTTATAAAGAACAACCACTGTAACACCTTCAGCAGCTTGGAAAGGGCAAGAGAGAAAAAAACAAAAGCTGAGGAGAGTAACTGGAAATATGACAGAGCTCCTTAGCAGATGTCTCAAAAGGCACCAGTTACATCAAATTACTTTTTAATACTGTGCAATTTATATAAAGTAGCAGCATATAACTTCTTTTTTGGTTGTTTTTCTGTTCTTTTAACTGAACTCATGCAGAATATTCCTCTACCACAGCTCCTTGTAAGACACAGTGTTTGGCCGTGGGTTTGTCATGAAGGGCACCTGCCATTTTACACTACAGCCCTGGTGTTCCACGAGTTGTTCAAACAGGGCTCTTTGCATGAAAAGGAGAGATATGAACTTCAGGCTATAAGCCATCCCAAGGCCCCAAAGTTAAGACATTTGGAAATAAACCAAGCATGGCTGCTCAACATATTTCCAAACAAATGCTTGTAAAATGAAGGGAATATTTATAACAAGGCATCTCCAGACAAAGAGCGTGTATGTAAACACTTCAAGAAGCTCTGATGAACTATTCAAGAGATGCAATCTCCTTAAAGAAAAAACACACAAGCAATGCTGATTTTCAAATCCAATCCTAACATTTAATCAAACAACTCCTGTTGATGTCCCAAAGAGTATCTGTGTGTACGTAAAGACATGCATGTAAATATTACATGTGCACGTCTGTGTACGTGACTTTGTTGAAACTAATTTCAAGTGAGCCTGTGAGCCCTTTGAAAGCAATGTGTTTGAAAAGATAGGACACCTTCATCATGAAGAAATAAAGCTCTTATTTGTGTCACCAGTCAGACAAGATAAGTAATTTCATGATATATGTATTTTTGTACACATTTATTATAGCATTTCTGGAAGGCGCTATGGAAAGGATTTGGAAAGGGAAGGCCTGCAAGAAGCTGGGAGAGGTCCTGCTCCAGGCAACAAACCTTCATGTTGCATGATGCTCAAGTGTCATGAAAGAACAATTACAACCAGGCAAGGAAAGAGAGGCCACGACATTTACAACAATAACGGAAAGGGAGTGAAAATAATCAAAAGCGATCATAAATACCACTTTTTTTTTTTTCCTTTCTTCCAAGTAGGCTGGAAGTGGCTTAATGGACAGACCTGAGAAACAGTGACAAAGAGCCTGTTCTCCCTGTCCTGCCACACCCTGGAAGAAGCACATCTGTGGCTGAAGAGCTAGTGGTGGAAGCCTACTTTCCCAAGGTGGAGAGAGTGACACTGTTAGCACCCAAGACATGCAGTGACTTGCTGCCTACCTCAGAGACTCAAACACTCCTTTCTGAAGGCACCACTCTTTCCCCCAACTTTTGAAGGAGCACAGGGTCCTGATTTAGCAATCAATTTTGGCCAAAGGTAATAAGCAGCAGCAATACCTTCCCGAGTACAGAAAGTCCCCATTCTGGGAAACACACACTTTGCTTCAGATCCCACATCAGAACAGAGTTGTAAGGAGTGAGCACACAGCATTCAGTTTTGAACACATGTAGTACTCCAGGAGTATCTATATATCAAAATTCACAGGCCAGGTTTGCATTAATGGTAAAATAAAGAGAGGGGAAAGCATGTATTTGTACCTCTTCACTGCTCGAGGCATCTCCTAGCTGCACAAAACCTTTCTACTGTGAAGGCACCTGAAGACTTCTGCACTGCGCTGAGCCCTACACAAACACAAGGGAAGAATCCTATTCTAAAAAGTATTTCTAATTTAAAGCAGGACAAGCAATCATATATACAGCCATAACTATTCCTCATTACTCTTTAAGTCTGCTCATTGGAGAGCTATTTAAACTATTCAGAGTTCAGTCTAACCAAATGACCCGTGGAGAGTGCATCAACACACAGAAAGATGTACAAATCTCTCCTCGTGTTTCCTCACCACGGGAGGAGAGGGAACCCAAAGCAGAAGCACTATTATGTGCTAACTCAGAAATCTTATACTGAGGCCAAATCATGTTATATAAACAGCAGTTATAAATTACTGCATTGGCAGGTCTATGTTACAGAGCAGTACAGAAAAGCTTTGCTTACTTCATGCATGTGTGAACACACATGCACATGCATGCAGGTGTGTACAGAGCTGCTTTCCAAAGGTGCTCTTTCACATCCCTGAAATCCTCCCACTTTGGTTACAGGAACAGGGAACTTCTCACCCTCTGGGTATGGTCCGTAACTGGTTCAGCCTCGGCTCCAGCTCACTCCTGTCCCTCTTGACTGGCAGCCACTGCAGTGACCTGTACTCTGTCACACAGTCTCTCAGCCATATGCCTTGTACTAACCAGTGAGGCTGGAAAGTTTCTCCTGTTCCCACAAGTCAGGCCAAGACAAGCAACAACGCTATTCATCAATACTTTTAATATTACAAAGGTAACATAACATCCTCCAATAGCTTTTGAACTCTGAAGAAAAGGAAACAGAGGGCAATTAGAAAACAAATTCAAGTATAAGCAAATGAGTTGTCCCAAACCAAGAAGCATCATCGTCTTCCTGTAATGTTCACTGAAAAGTCTTCAGAGGTTCCTGTTGACATATTTTAATAACTAGAGGTGTCACCAAACACATCAGCCCCTTGTCACACCAGACCAACACCAGGCAAGCTCTGAGGCTTACAACTGTTAACGCAAAGAACAAGAGCCACCCATCTGGTACTCCAAATCAAACCCTTTCTACACAGCAGAGAAGTCCACGCCAGCAGAGAGCCTGTTACCAAACCTCTGTATTTTGATTCAAGTTGCTGAAATCTTGAATGTAACACCCCCCATCTCTCTGTCTTCTACTTTCTTTATCCTAACAGTAAAGCAGACAAGCCAATGCAAAGAGCAGTAAATCCTTTCAGCAGCCAAAAGCTATAAGCAGTCAGTGTCAGGTGTTGCAGCCTTTATAACTAGGAGGAAGACACGCATGGGGAATGAATCTTAAGATACTCAGTCACCATTTGGTTTAAAATCTTCCTCTGGATTGGTATCATTTACATCCAGAAAGCAATAATGGATCCAAAAATTTAATTTAAAGACAGCATTCACATTGAAAAGACATGAAAAAGAGAACTCAAGAGAACAGGCAGGCTTCAGCCAGACTAGTTCCTCCTTACTCTACTTCTGCCCTTGTCTGACTCAGTCTAATATAACATGCAAATTTGGCCAACAGTGCTGACATTAATACCAACCTAAGTGTTATGGGCCAGTTTGAGAATATTAATCAACACTGCAGCATGCAGCAAAGAACCAATACATGTTCCTGGGGAAAAAAATCTTAGCAGGTTGCCTTCAGGAATTTATGGATTCCACGGAAATCTCACAAACTCTCAACGCATGTAGAACGAGAAGGCATCTTCAAAGTTGAGGTAGAATTGGACCCAGTCTTGAGGGAAAGGTGCACCACACGCAAAACAGCGCTGGTGTTGTAAGAAAGGCACTCCAGTGTAGTTTCATGTCCAGCTGTGTACCAGGATCCTCATGCATGAAATCCAGCCACAAATTAAAAATTGCATCTTCTACTCTGTACTCTGGGGGTTCAAGTGAGTGTCTCTCCACTCAAGGCATGCAATCTTAAAAAACCACAACAAAAACCCAACCAACTCCTGACGTAATGCATCTTAAATGACTGAATATGTTAAGATGGCAGTTCCAGCAAAAGGAGCACCTTGCTGTGCAAAGGCCAGCCGCCATTTAAAAAGCTCTATATTAAGTCTTCTAAGTAGTCTCTTGGAATTGGGTTCTTTCAGGTTCTTTCTCTCAAGTTGGATGTTTTGTGGTCTTAATATTTTACACTTATTAGTAATCAGGGCACATCTTCTGCAAGAACAGAAGGCCATCCCTGCTCTCCTCCAGACCCACTTTTCACCTACTGAGCTGTCAGAATGATAGCAGGACTCCTTCCTACTAGTGCCCACTCCCCACCTTTTCTCTTTGAGACACCACTTCCTTACTCTATCAGGGCAAGTAAATCAAGCTGGATAGAATAGCAGTTCAGTGAAGGTTTCATGATGAGCTTATTCCTCTTCATTAGCAGCAAGTGATGTGTTTGCTAATTTTATTGCTCACGCGTTAGCCAAAAATGCATTTGACTGGCATTACATTTCCAAGAATGCTGTTTGGGTATCAAAGTATTTCTTTTCTGTGGCCACAGACATTAAGATGAGTGCTTCCCAATGCTCTTCCTTCTACTATAAAGGTACATACATACCGAGTTATGTATAACAGAGGATTTTTACAAATATTCACAGAGCTTGCAAATGACTTCTTAGCCAAACTGGATACAAGGGACTCATAAACCAGGTATTCAGATTCAGCAAGATGAGTTATGAGGTTTGCTGTCCAGGAATAAAGCCCCAAAGCCCAGAAAAGAATTGTGTCAAAGACTGGAAGAATTTTTTTCACTGCCAAAGTCAGCTGCTCCCCAGAAAGTCACACAGTGCTGCAAATTTGCAGTGCTTTAAATACTATTGCACTTCTCCATATCCAACTCTACAAATTGAATTTTCATCTATTCCTGTTAATGCTGTCTCTGTAATTTTTATTTAGTGCTTCCTACTTAAAGCATTACAACTTTTCTTATATTTCATAAGATTTTAACATTTGAAGAGTGATACTCCTCTCCCCTTCTTTTCCTGTAACTTTACATGTGGGAGTTTTTTTAAGTTTTAAACCACTATAACTTTCAAGTATTGTTTAAAACCTCTTCTCCAAGCAAGAAAAGTTCAAGCAAAGACAGTAAAATTAAGTCACCATTCATATTCAAGGTCAAATACTAATATAATTTTCCAAACAGGGTTCAAGCATATTCTTGATATGGCCTTTAGAAGACTAGGAGAGTTTTGTTTCCCTTAAGTTTTCTTTGGGGTGTACTTTAACAGAACTATAAAACCTCCAGGATATCTGGTTGGAATGCATTACCACCGAACTCTTCTCTCCTCTGAGGATTTACACCACAATGGGACCCCAACTGACGTTAAGTAATAATGCACAGTCAAAAAGAAAAAAAATATTATCTGAGAACTAGAGCTCCACTGTGAGACAAACGAAGGTTACTCCTCTCTCAGCCTCACAGTCCAATGCAGCATATCTCACGTGACTGAAGAAACATCTGGGGTTTGTCTTGAGATTCCTAATATTTTTCAGTACAGAATGCAAGTGTGCTGGGCAAGAAAACTTGCTATATTTATTTTTCAAAGAGCAGGATGATGTAGAGCTTTTACATGTTTTTTTTTAATTTGTTGGCATTTTTAAATTTTATGTATTAATTGTAATGCTATCTTTTTTTTTTAATTGTCATTCAAAAATATTAAAAAGGCACTCAGCTTTTAACATTTTAAAATCAAAATGCTCAACTTTGCAACACAATCTACTCAAACTCTGCAGCACTAGGGATCTCATTAGACTTTTTCCTGAATTCTTCATGCATTGCTTGGTTTCATTAACTTGTATCAAATACACACGTAAAACTACAGGTCCAAAAGTAAGAACTGCTAAACACCAGTGACTGACACTTCATGACTTTTAAGACTACGAAAATACCCCTTTTTGCTGAACGTTTTGTGTGACTGCTAGTCACTGCAGCTTTCTGCAGTTGCAAGATAAAACTCTCAACTCTACCAGCGCTAGAGGCGAAAAAAGAAGAAGAGAAATAAAAAACCCCAGCTGGATAAAATATCTTAAGGTCAGGCTTTTTACATGTAAAGCAGCCGTAGCAAAATTATTCACATTCTTCGCACATAGCTGACCGGGACAAGATTCCACAGAGAGGTAAACAATTCCCCCAAGAGAGCAGCTGCATCTTCCTCAGCTCGGGAGCTACTGGGGGAGGGAGAAATGCCCACTGGGGTCCCCAAAACTGAGCAAAAGTGGGAAGAAAATGAAAGGCTGCTTCTGCTCCATGGTAAAGCTTCACACAACTGCTTCTTTTCTGTGCTCAGTGAGAACAGTGTAAAAATAATCAACTTTTTTTATTTTAAGTCATTTTGTCACACAGTTTGATCTATGCCCTAGAGGAACCTTGTAAGCAGACACCCAAATCCAGTTCAACGCGTAAGAGTAGGCGGAGAAATATTAGATAATACTGTAATATTGAACAGAACAACTGAAAGGAATACAGTAATCTGGCTTCACTCTTATTGAGCAACTATTTTCAGAAGTATCTTTTGAAAGTATAAAAGCATTTCTTTCTAAGTTTCCACAATATCTATCTTAAATTGTCCTTTTTTTATCTGATATTTCCTTAGCAGTATCTTTACTCAGTTCACCTCGATGTTATTTCTGTTGGCTACCAGCCAAGCGGCACACTTTAATAGTCAAGTACTTAAGAAGCATCTTTCTTGCTCCACTCCATTTATGTGCAAAGGCTGTGATACATGTTGTTGTTGTAAGAGAAGAAATCCTCTTGCAAGGTCCTCCTTGATGCCATCCCCTTAACACTAGTATCTCCTCACAAACCAGCCATCAACCATCCATGAAAACAGCTGCAGCAACATAAAAACCGACCATATTACTACTTTTCAGCATTTCTAACTTAGTATTCATGTATCATCTTTCAGCTGCAAGTATGTCCACCTTGCCCCTGGCTGCCTGTCACTGCTCCCTGTGCTGGAGGTCCCACCTGCTTCCCTCTTGCCTGACCACACTGTGCTCTGCTCACCACCAGAGCCAGCTGCATTAGCACAGACCTAAGATTTAGCTGTCGAAGATAACTCAGCTCATTTTGACACAAGTGAGCCAGGGTTAACTCCAGCAGCAACTCAGCTGAGGCAGTAAGACCTGTGTAAGAGGAAGAGTAAGAAGAAACAGCACTGAGCAGATGGTCATCTCTGGAGCACAGCTGGAAGGAGAGAGCACGTGAGCACAGGCTGAGCTTTCTCTCGGCATTTCCTCTGATGGTGGTTGACAGCCAAGGCAGCTGCCACCGCTCTCAACTTCTCTGCTCCTTTCAGTGCCCCCCCGCCGTACCCCACAATTGTGCTTGTGTCCCTCCCACCGGCCCCAAAAAGTTATTTTTAACCTGGATCAGTTTTCTGATCAGTCACCGCTCAGCTCTGCAAACACTGTGCTGGCACAGCTTGCAGGAATGAACCAGGGAGGAATGAGTGGGAAGATGGGCAGCTCTGGCAGCGCCACCAAAAGCTGCTCTCCTGGAGCCCCAGCCCAGGAGTCTCCTCTCCTTCCTTCACACCAGCCTACAAACTTCCCAGGTGAATGGAACATGCTTGTGATATCTAAGTTCATAAGGCTTATCTTACTTTTTCTTTTTTTTTTTTTCTCTATGCTGCCTTAAGAAAGTTTTTAATTGCAGGATTTTGTGTGTGTTGGTGTTACATTAGGTTTAACAAGCTAATCCCTCTCTTACTTGTGCAGTTATCACCTAATATTTCAAGGCAACAACAGAACATTTTTTTGAAATACTTTTTATCATCTTAAAAAGATATAGCCATGGGGTAACAGTCTTACATGACAGGCTATAAATCAACATGTTAGACAAGTAATTTTAAACCACAGGAGGAAGAAAAAAAAAAATCTCACTGTATCAAGCCAATAAAAACCCTGGTAAGACTGACTCTAGAAGATATTGGACCTGTTCCATAACAACTATATTTCTTAGGAAAATAAAGTATTTTGAACTCTAAAGAAGTCTGAACTTGATTAGACTGAAACAAAGGAGCGGGAGGAAAGAAGAGCAGAGAACATGATTCCACTCATTCTTCCTCCACAGCTGAAGTTTGAGGAGAAAGCTTGAGAAGGCTCAAGCAGATAAAGAAACCATTCCCTCCACCAAGTCACTCAGTGTTGACATATTTGCTTACTAGTTCCCAGTAATCCTGGCAGTGGATTAACGTTCCTCACCTCCCTCTTTCAAGCCTTTACTCAAACTTTTGTCTGTTGTCTTCCAATGAAACTGTTGTCTTCCAATGCTCTCAACCCATGTCACTTGACAGAACAACTGGTAGTTGTTTTTCAGGCTTTATTATTATTATTACAGCACATCACATGCTCAGTTGCAGGAACACTATTCAAAGACAGATATGTGTTTCTTCCAAAATCTTTAAGGGTGCAAAATATTAAGAAACCAGTAAGAGACAAGTAATCACTTTTCTTCCTCAAGAAAACATTTTCTTAAAAGTGAAGTCTCCAGCAAAATCATGCTCGGAAAAATTCTTCTTGAATATTTCAGATGCAGAATGAGCCCTGGCCAGTGCTCTGATAGGGCAGCACCACCAGTAACAAGCACAATGCTGCATGGCATGGAAGGGAGGCTTCACAACACAGAGTCCCTGAAACTAGGACTCAACAATGCGCAGTAGTGCACTGGTGAACTTCTCTGTTTCTGGATGAAGTGAAAAAATAGAGTTTCTATGCACCTGTCAGGCAAAGCTGCCAAAGGTAAGGATATATGTCTGGTTAGGCAATCCAGTTCCAAGTTCCTAAATTTCCCCTATGATAATTGGGTGGAGACAGTACACCTACTGGTTTCTAACCTGTGTGCGTGTTGCCAAGTACTGCTAAACAGATGTCATTGCATCACACCGCACTGCAGGTTCATGAAAAGACCTGTGTTCATACACTTTGAGCATGCCAAGCCCAAAACAAAGCTAAGCCTCCATGGTAATGGTACATGGAGACGGCCCCTGTATTTTGTTGATCAATTTCACGCTACACCAGTAAGCTCCAAGAGGCTGTCTTGGAGTAATTTCTATAGCTCCAGAGAAAAGCTCTTTCCTCACTTCTACTGTGTGTTCATCTTACCTGGGCTTCTGTCCATGCACACACTGCCTTGGATAATGCTGTGAGACACAGGATTGCAGATGCAATGGTTCCTGAACAGCAGCATTCAGGATACTCTGCTTCAAAGGTCAACATTCATTTCCTGTAACAAGCACTGCAACTGTCTATTACTTTACTCCAAGGCGTCCATCAGCTCTTAAAATTGTTGACATTATTATTAAATTTTTTAATCAAGCTTTCTAGTATCTGCCACTATCTTCAAAGATTAACCACAGAGGCTAATGATAAGCAAGCTTAGAATTATGTGTATGTGTACATATATACACACATGTGTATAGAATTATGTGTGAAAACCTGAATTTATGCAATTTTTTCCACAAATGAAATTTGTAGGATTTATGTTCCAGAACATGCAATATCCGAGATGGTGGAACTCTCCAAAGTACTGCCATGCAAAGAAAACAGTAACATTGTCATCACAGTTCCACATGCAACTCATTACTTGAATGACTATAATGATTCTTGTATATCGATTTTAATAGTCAGATTTCAACTTTCAGCTCATCTCTGCAAAAGAGCAGAGCTACCCTAAACCTGTAATAACCTGACAGCCTACAACTTATAGAGGATCTATAACATAAAGGATCTATATTCTAACTGAAAGCATATGGGCTGGAATATCCCATCAGCTGACCACTCATTTACTCCTGTTCTGAACATCCACATTTTCAATGCAACCTGAAGCTCTCCTCTGGAAGAACATTAAGTAAGCAGACAGTAAGAATGATGGAGATATCTATGCAAACAATAAAACCACTAAATATCATTATCCTTTTACCTTCCTACATCCCTACCCCAGGAACATCACTCCTGGTAGAGACCCCATTTTTTGCAGCGATGTTGTACCACATGGCTTTACTGCAATGCCAATATAACCATGGCTTTGTATTTGATTATTGCTGTAACAGAGCAATGCAAATGCAAAACCCAAGGTGAACAGTAAAACTCGTTGTTAGTGATTTTCACTGGTAACATGATGCACACCACACCAAGCTTTTGCCCATTTCTAAAACGCAGGTCACAGACCAAAGATCCTGTTCTGCCAGGAAAGGCACCATCAAGTTTTCTTACAATGTCATTAGAAATTGTAGGAAAACTCTGTGGACACCAACATCATAATTTAGAGAAGAAAGAAGGAGAACACCAATTACACTTCAAATTATAGGAATATCTTGACTGGTTATTAATTATCACATATAGCTGGGTTTAACTGTCCATGTAATCTGAAATCCAAGCTACCAATATTAAATGGATTTGAACAGATTTCCATTTAAGGCCAAAATCTGTGCCAAAACCTAAGTTTAAGTAAATGGACTTAGCATGTGTGTGTACTGGTGGAACAGGAAGACTCTTTTATTGTTGAAAATAGGTAAAGCTCTGGCCTGATGAAATCAGCAGGAATTTTATTGCTGATTTCAATGAGGGCAGAATTTCAGCCCAAGAATCTTCATCTTCCAGTATGGTGGAACTGAGGATACAGTCTCAGTCTAGATATCCACAGCTGATCTGCAATCCCAAACACACCATGCTTCCCAACCTTGTCATTTCACCATGTTCTGCACAGCAGTGCTCTGAGAACAGAGCCACATTCTACCAGAATCTCAGATTATGCAGGCTCTTCACGTTTTGTCTTCTGACCCAGGCATCCAAGGGACCCTCTGTTGTTGCAGGTGGGGTCTGAGGAAGAACACTGTTGCTCAGTAGCTGATGAAATGAAAAGGCGACCCCACCCCCCTCAGCACTTCCTGCAACGCTGCATACACTGAAGTCATATACCACTACAAGCTGGATTGCAGCTCAATGCATTCCACTGCACTTTGTCACGCTTCCCTGACCGATACTATGCCAAAAATGACTAGCTTTAACAGTTCTCTGGTGAATAAAAGAGCTTTTGCAACTCTGAAACAGAGCTGAGTTTTTAATTCATGTTAAATCTGCCTTTCTGTTCTGAAGGAACATTTTTAATGCTGCCTGTAATTCCCCTTCTGTGCTTTTTTCTTACTTCTGTAGTGACTTTTGTGAAGATGAAGGGAAAATTCAAGCTGACTATTTTTTAAAAGCCTTAAAGAGACATCTAAAATATGCCTGAAGGAAGTAAAAATATGAACTAGCAAAATACAAAGATGAAAAAGATACACATCATGTTCATATAAATCTAGAAATAGATGGCAATGAGCCAGAAGACTCACAAGACAGCTACCATAGAGAACAAAACCCAAAGTACAGCTGGACTATCTAAACAAGCACAGAGCAACATTATCCAAGATTTGCACATTTACTCAGTATCCAACTGAGCACAATCTTGTGAAATAATACAGACTCTTTTACTGAGATACTCTAAGCACTTGTAGTTCTAGACTATGCCCTAAGAAACTTTCCTCTGAAATCTTTTATTCAAAACTCATGCCCACAATTACCAGAAGAACATGATTATGAGGAAACTGTAAAACTAACTTAAGTACTGAACAGAGTAAAGTGCTCATTATGTCAATGCTTGGCTCCCCTCCATAGCAGAAGAATACCAACATGTTGCATGTGCACCCAAAAAAGGGATCCCACTTCTCCCCAAGCCAGTTCGCTTTGCTCAGCCCATAAAGAAGTGTTGCCGGTTCCAGCCCATTTTTGGAACAGAGGGTTTCTCTATCCAACCCCATCTCCAGGCTGACCTGGAAATATGCCTGCCCCAATTGCTACTCACGTATGGAAATAATAAAGCTATTTTTACATTAAAAGCAAATCCTTTATTTTCCCAAAAGCACAAACAGTCATTGCAACAAGCATAGAAGCCAGGCACTTAGAATAGAGGAAGGTGTTACCTACAAGTACAAATAGCAATTAAGCCCTGTGAGCAGGGCATGTGGGCAGGATGAGGGGTTAAGCCTGACTTTAGACAGCAAGCACACAGAAAACACTGAAAAGAGGGAAGTGGGGAGGAGGTAAGCAAGGCAACCTGGAGCTTTTAAATTCAATAGGCTGGGAAGATGGTGAAGATGCCTCTCCTCCTCTGCAGTGCCTGCCAGCTACAGCAAGCACTCACTGTCGGGGGGCACTGCTGGGAACCCCATGCTGCTTTCCCTAATTTGCAGGGAGCAGTTCTGGCTCAGGCTGCTCTTTCTTCCACACTGCAGAGCTGAAGAAAAGGGCTTTCCTAATGTCCAAGCACAAGCCCTCACTGAACATGCGCTGGCTTCAGTTGTGCAGGCAGCTTGGGGGCTGAGAGACCAAAACAGCACTTCAGTGTGCATGATTAGGATTTTCATCCTTAAAAAGTACATCCAATTCTCAAGGCAGATCCTTCATTAGCACTAATGTGTTCCTTCAGTTAAAACGGTCAGTTTGCTACTAATGGCTGAACTCAGCACTGCCAGCTCTGTGACCTGATTGCCCCCCCCCCCAAGTAAATGCCAAACATCATCCTCTCCGCTCACATATTCAGTTCCTGCTTTTTTAGCAGGGGCTTCTTTCTTGTTATGCTTCCCATGTGCCCTCATGATTGTCAGTTAACATCTTCCTATCAGAGTTTAAACCTCAGTAATACCTTCTCTATCCATGAGCTGCCATGCTCCGAGAAGTAAAAAAAAAGAAAAAAACAGAGGGCAGGCCGGGGGAGGATGTTCCATCAAGTCTCTTCCCAGTCTGGGAACCACAAACCTACTATGTGAAAGTGGCAAAACAAACCAGATCTGTGGTCCAGTGGCAGGGTTTTCTCAAACTCATGGGCTCAAAAGTTTGTGTGCAAGGAGGGTTGATGGTGCCCTGCTAGTTTGACTCAGGGTTTTGTCTAGTGCTGGGCAATTGTCCTATTTCAAGGTAACAGGAGAGAGGAAGAGAAGGAAGTGTTATGCACAGCCAAAGGTAAGGTAACTGGCCTTCCCTAGATGCTGTACTGAGGCTACAGCTGCTGTTTGGTCTATGCAGGGCAGGGTAATGACTGAGTCCATACTCCAGTAGACAGTGGTGTACTTGGGAGAACAAATCCAACAGACAAGAGGAAAAAAATGGCTCTTTGCAAAAAAAATCCCAAGGAATCCTGTTGAACATGTAGTGCTGCAATCTGTCCAAAATAGTGTTCCTGGAGATGCTGAACACAAGGCGGGACGTTCTGACCTTCGCAGGAATTTGGGAGAAGGCAGCTCTGCCTCCAACACGAGAGCTCTGCCACAGACTGTGCTGCAGCTCAGACTCTCCTTTGCCTTCTGAGCCGAGGTTTTCCAGGCTCAGGAGGCAGCAGCTTCTCCTCGGCAGTAAATCTGAGCACCCATTTCTGCATAAGCGTAGAGCAGGGCCTGCAACAGCAAGTTCTCAACCTCCAGCACTTTCTAATGCTTACAAACCACAGGGAAGTTCCTGGAAAAGTGGAACTGATTTGTTACAGGAGGTTTTACAGCACCAAAGTAGTACTGAAAAATACTTTTTCTAGGTTACTTTCATGTGGCTAAAAACCCTGAAGGTTCACTTCTCAGTAAACAGAGAGATGGGAGGTGGGGGGAGGCACACCAACGCAAATGAAAATTCTTGTGGCTTGCTTTTGAATTTGCTGGCACTTCCCAGTGAGGTCCTGCTTTTGTAGTATGGGGAGCTGGCTTGCCACGTGCCCTGGCAGAAACTGATGACTTTTGCCCGCTTGTAAACTCCTTCTAGGCTCTAGGTCTTCAATTTGCACTGTGGAGCATTGCATCAACATCTCTCCACCATCTGCATGACTGCAACACCACACAGGTTTCGCAGGTTCCTCATAACACTTTCAAGAAAGCACTCAATGACCTTAGTGCTTGCATTAGAGAACACAACAAAAAGATTTTCAGAACGGGAGGGATGGCCAAGGTGCAAGAATTGATGACATGAAGGAGATGGAAGTGAGCTTCCAGCATAGCAACTGCTGGAGCATTTGAAAGAGAAGAGCAATTCTGCAGGCAGTGGGTGGCTACCATGTCTGAGCAGCACACATTACACAGGCAATCAGGGGATCATCTAAAAGCATGATCAAGAAACTCTGCTGGACAATCAGAACA
Organism: Brachypteracias leptosomus; assembly: GCA_013401335.1. Lineage (NCBI taxonomy): Eukaryota > Metazoa > Chordata > Aves > Coraciiformes > Brachypteraciidae > Brachypteracias > Brachypteracias leptosomus. Next base: position 382,579 of record VYZX01019814.1, on the reverse strand, counting down.
GGCTCCAACAAGCTGGAATGCACATCTCTGCAGAAAATTATTCAGCACTCATTTAGAGGCAGAACAATGAGTAGATGTGGTGCTTCAAGACATGGTCTAGGGATCAGGGAGATGTTGGACAAAGGTTGGACTTGACGATCCTAGAGGTCTTTTCCAACCTAAATGATTCAATGATTCTATGACAAAAATAATGTATAGAGTGAATTTGTCTTTACTGAAAGATCTCTGTCATATGGCCACAACTTTTTTTATTTTCAGTTGGGATAGCCAGAGACTTTTTTATTTTTGTAAGTCAGGATACCCTGCACATTAATATTTCCAAGGTTCCAGTTACCCCAATTAAATTAGATTTTATGCATCTTTATCAGGCTGACATCTGTCAGGAAGGTGGAATGAACACAGCGACTGTGGCAAAGCTGAAGAAAAGCACAAATGGGATAGGTGGCTAGTCTAAGCACAGACTATAGAGTCCTGACACTGAATGGAAGGATATAGAAATGAAAAATATATAGGGTGTGCTGTCAAAGTCACATTACAGTTGCATCTGTAATTCTTTAGCATGTCACATCAAATCTAAAAAATAAGGTTGAAGTCTACAGAACAGTTCTTTCTTAAGTTTGCAATGATTTAAAAAATAAATAATTTAGGATATTCAGAGGTACATGGAGAAAAGCACGTAGGAGGCGTTGAATATTAGTCATTCAAACCAACAGAGCAGAAAAACCAATGCAATAGGACAACCAGTAAAGGAAGGTATAGATCTGAATAGCCTTGAAGATATTTAAGAGTTGATACAGCAGAAGAACAAAAGGAACAGGGCAAGAAGGAAGCCTCAGGGCTGCAACAATAACCTCTGAGTCTGTGCTGACATTTTCTTCTGTTTTAAAATGAGCAACATCCAACAGATTCATCAGTGGTGGATAAAATCCAAACCTAATCATATGAAGACTTATATAGGAGTAATTTTACACTGTTAGTTGTCCTACTGAAGTCAATCTCTTTGAAAGGCAAGAAGTATCAGCAGTCTTCTTTCTGGCATTTTATGTATGTGAGGAGTGATACACTGCATCTTTGCATGCTTCGGCTCAAATGACTAATTTACAAATCATGCATTAGAATAATGAAGGATATGGAAAACAGTTGCAAAATGCTTGGTCATTCAAGCAATCTACATTTTAACATGGCATTTGTATTTCTCTAAATGCATAGAAGACAATGCGTAGCAATAACAGTTTCACATACGCTGGTAACAATTAAAGACAAAGGAGCACAGAGCAGAGTTATTTTCACAGGGTTTCCCTGCCATAGCCATTATCTGATTCACAAAGTTATGGGTACATAGCGTTCCTTGCCTTCAGCCTTTTGAAAATTAACTGACCTAGAAATACCTTTTTCTAAAGTATTTTTGGATCCTCTCCTGTTCTCTTCATCCTTTGCCTCCCTGGAGAAATATTTTTAATTGCTTGGATTCAGCTAAAATGAAGAGTACAAGTTTCTCATCAGGAAAAAATCTTATACTGTAGAGTAGCAGAACACAGCCTCAAACATTAGAATCTTGCTCACTTAGACTCTTTCAAAAGAAATCTTCAGTGCAGTTCCAAATCCTATGTATTAAGTTCTCCGCAAACAGCTGGTGCCATGCTAACATAATACATATGTGCACCCATGCATCTCTTGGGTGAAACCTAATTTGTATGTGTCAATTTGTATATGAGAGGTTTCTCCTGAACTGTCAGTGCCAGTCCAGGTGGATGTGCTGACTTTGGCTGGGCTAGAGTTAATTTTCTTCATAGTAGCTGCTAAGGGACTATGTTTTGGATTTGTGCTGAAAACAGTGTTGATAGTACAGGGATGTTTTAGTTACTGCTGAGCAGGGCTTACTCTGTGTCAAGGCCTTTTCTGCTCCTCACACCAACCCACCAGTGAGCAGGCTGGGGGTGCACAAGAAGGTGGGAGGGGACACAGCTGACTCAAGCTGACCATATGACATCATTCTCAACATATAAAGCCGGGGAAAGAAGGAGGAAGGGAGGGATGTTCAGAGTGATGGCATTTATCTTCCCAAGTCACCATTACACATGATGGAGCCCTGCTTCCCTGGAGATGGCTGAACACCTGCCTACCAATGGGAAGTAGTGAATAATTCCTTGTTTCACTTGGCTTGCGTGCACGGCTTTTGCTTTACCTACTAAACTGTCTTTATCTCAACCCACGAGTTTTCTTACTTTTTCCCAATTCTTTTCCCCATCCCAACTGGGTGTAGTGAGTGAGCAGCTGTGCGGGGCTGAGCTGCCGGCTGGTGTTAAACCATGACACAGGACTAGACTATCAGAACAAAACCAGTTTTACTGTGCTGCAACCATAGCTGGGTAACCCCATCAAGATCAGAGCTGACAAAACCACCTCCGCTGACAACACGTGGTGTCTAGCTGCCAAATAACATGAAGTTGAAAATATTCCAGCAGCAACAGTATTTTGGGTGATCAGTAGCAGATGGGTACAGCAGGCAGACAGCAAGAGTTTGACTGGTCGAGTTTCACCAGGCTTTTATTTAAGCATCTTCTGAAGACGAGAAATTGGGATCCCTCTTAAGCTTGGACAAGATGAGCCTGCTACTGCTATGGCAGAGTAACACCAAAGACCACAATGCCACAGCAACTTCAGCCTCTATTTTGGTATTCAGAGGCATTTTTAAATTTAAATTTTATTTTCCAAAAAGCTAGGAAATTATGAAAACCTAGAAATATGGACCAGCATTTTCCACTTTAAGCCTCAGCTCCAAGCAATATAAACATGCTTGATCTAAGCTACACTCACAATATGATTATAAACAAAGGCAGAAAGAATAAAGTGGAATGTATTTCACATGCTGTACACAACTTATATAAGGATAAGGCCCAAATCAACACAAATATCTGTAGCTTTAAGCAAACAGACAAGGTGTCTGTTCCTCCTAGATTTTATTAGTGTGAAGTGTGTTTCTTCCAGCAGTATTTGATTGTAAAACATCTACTCTAGAGTAGTTATATCCATAGTGAGGCAGCTTGCAGTCCAGCCAGAATTCTTTCCAAAGTCAAATAAAGGAAAACCTGGGCCTGCCCAGCTGATCCTTAAGAGAGTTTGGTGTTGGTTTTTTTGTTTTAAAAAGAGGCAATGGTGGGGAATTAATGGACATACTCAATAAATTAAAAAAACAGCAACTGCCATCACCAAGAAAACTCAACTAGCAGCTCTCTTTCATGTCTCTCCTTGCCTATTTTGGATAGCATTGCAGGCGTGCATTTGCAAGTCACAGGAGACAGCCAGTACCCAAGGAACAAAGAATTTATGTGCTGGAGCCTGATTTATGGTAGGCTGGGGGGGGATACGCAGACAACACACATGGGACATGGACAGTCTATAGGAGTCACCACTGCCACAAGCAGCTGCTGAGCAGGATCTGAATGCTGTGCCCAAGGGAGCACCTATAAGTTGTGGTCTGTTGGAGAGTGATGTGATCAACCTCACAACAAAAAAGCACTTCTGCTGCCTCTTGTAGCACATAACCATTCACCTTCAGAGCAACAGTGGTGCGATACTCAGTCCCAGCTCCTGGGCATGGCCTTGCTGGTCACTGTTTCTCCTCTAACAGCAGTGTGGTAAGACCACTGTAAGTTACTCTACATATATTTGGCCATGCTTTAGGGGAAAAAAAAAATAAAAATCACTCCACACAAGTATAGCACATACCTGTGTATCACATGAGAAGCAGTCATGGACTTCTATTTGCATTCTACTGATACTCAATTAATAGCTTTAACATAAGCTTTTGCTTAGTTTAGCAACTATCAGAAAAGCATTCCTAGGTTGAATTAAATGAATTCCAAATACACATCTTGGATTAACTCTAAGGACTGTAGCATGCAAAAGCCTTGCATCCAGTCCTACTGAAACAGAAGTTTACAAGCATCATTCCATTTGTTTTTTTGAGAAACCAACCCACAAACATAACTAAAAAATCACCCCTCCCTCGCCACGCAGAGATGCTATTTTTCAGTCTCAGTATAAAATCATACTGGCTCCTCTCAAATACAAGCTGAAAATAACAGCTTTTTTTTGTTGGCTGAGAACAACAAAAAATGCAAAAGGAACAGTTACACCCTACTACTATTGTGATACCAACTTCCTGTTATAATAATGGTTGCCATTTACTTTTGGTTGCAAGGGCTTTTTTATTCGGAGACTGAAGCTAATGCTTATGCAGAATTTTTTGTTACTGTGATGAAGCAGTTTCCTTTTTCACTAAAAAAAAAAATCCATAGCTCAACCACCTTCTCCTGGCAATTAAATTTTAATAAATACAATTTAAGTATTCAGTGCAAGTTAATCCTGCACACCACTACAGCAATATATAACTTTAGACTTTTATATTAACTCTCAAGCTTCTAGAATGATTACCTGACATGAGGACTAGGGAAGCATTAGTTTAATACAGCTCAAGATTCACACTTATCTACAGTTGGTCTAGCATCTGATTCCTGCTGTCATTTCCTACTGTCACTTCCAAACATAATCCTACTAGCAAGCTGTCATTTAATCTATATTTTGCCAAAGAAAGGAGACTAACAGGAATAAAGGGCAGAATATAAAACATACTGCAGTCTTGTTTGGTGCCATATTACTGCCCAGCTGCCAAGAAGCTACATCTTGTTACATGGAGGAGCATGTGCAATCACCTACTACAGACAACAAATAGTCCCAACGCTGCAAAAAGCAAGGGAAAAGACAAAATTCTTTTTCTTCCTTCTCCAGGATGAGCATACTCCAAGCCACACTCACACAGAACAAAGCCAAGAGCACCTTCCCTAACATATCACAGGAACTGTGTCATGACAGGATTTAAACATGTTCACTATGACAGTGTCATCAAGAAGTGACAGCAATACAGGAAGACTGGAGACAAGAAAAACAGGTTAGAAGAGAGAGGTGTTGGCAGGAATCACCTCAAGAGCAAGCCTTGCCTCTTGCTTTCAGCTCCTGGAAAGCTGTAACTCACTTTTTTTCTGAAGCAGCTAAGAACTGAAATGACTTAAGGGGCTAACTTCAGGGGTATCAGTGGGGAAACACATTCCCTTACATGCTTTGATAGAAGAACACTGATACTGCAAATGTCTCAAAAATGAGAAAAAAAGGTTGAAACCAAAAAGGTTAAAAAAAAGAAGAAAAAAGTATAGTAAAACTCTCAAAACATCTAGCAAAGAGAAGACAGACTGAACAACTTGCCTTCAAATGAGGCAAATGAACACACAAGAGACTGTTGGCCTGAATTATCAAATCTACTTCAGTTGCTAAAATAAAACCCTTCTGCATTCAGCAGTGAGTGTCCTCGTTTGAAGGCCCCTTTTTTCTCCTTGTAACCCAAGAGTACTTATATTCTCCTGACCTGCAACACAACTTGTAATGTCTCTTGCCACCTTCAACGTATGTCCTACAGAATAACCTAGGCAATCTTCTAACAGCTTATTCTTCAGTCGTTTTTCATTAACAAAGCAATCTGGATCCAAAACACCCAGATGATGACAAAGACATTCACCCTGGAGGTTTTGGTAAATAGCTGGGCAAGCACAACTCTTAACACAGGTGAAGTTTACCCACGTAGAAGACAAAATTTTGTTACCGGACAGGCCAGTGTTATGAAATCAATTCCCTCATTTGCTCTGGGCTATTACAAAATTTGCTGCCCTTCACCGTGAAGGCAAACTGTCTCTTTAGACTTGTCCTCTTAACAAATACATCACAGCAGATATTTAACTACAAACTCCAGTCATAAACTGTTTGTTAACAAAACTTTGCATCGTATCTGTGTCCTCTCATCGCTCCCACAATAGGATGAAAAGTCATAGGGTTCAGTAACACACTGCTAGATGCCACATAGATTATACGTGAACAAGCATGACCTAAAACCCTATAGAGAAAAGAAAAACTAGAATACTAGTTCGACATGTAAAACATAAAAAGGACTTCATGCCCAAGCTCTATTTGGCATAGCAGAATTTCCCTCACTTGAAGTACAAATATTTGTTCAAATTGAGATAAATACTGTATTCCCCATTCTCAAAGTTTCCCAAAAATCAAGTGGCATTCCCAAATCAGGGTAGAATCTTTGCCAAATGGGTTAAATAAAAAGGGTGTAATTCATGATGAAAAGATAGAAAGAATCCTGGAATGCAGGAAGGAAGAAGTAAAAAAACCCACCACCAACAACAAAAAGACACCCCACTTCTACAAAGTGAATTCCACAAACTCAGTGTAACACAGATGACAAGATGGTCAGCTTGATATTCTTAGACACATTGCAGTGCCCACAAACACCATTCCACTTCCTTGAAAGACACTGTAATTAGTGTCTAAAGGACAGATATTCCCCTTCAGAATGTTCTGATATTGGCACAGGTGGAGCATACATGTTTTATTACAGAGATATTTATAAAAGCCTCTGGAAAAAATGAAGCATAAGGACTCCCCTGCTCCACATACTCAGTTATTCAGTGTCTAGTACGTGATGCGTGTAACTGGAGGTACAAAGCCACTAAAAAAAAATCCTAACCCTTTTTTTATTTCCCTTAAAAATAGCTGCTCAAACAGGCTGTGGCTTGAAATCTGCACCCAGAAAAGACACTCTTGCTCAAAGGAAAGAAGTCTGCTTGAGGGGGAAAAAAAAAAAAAAGTGACAAGTGTGTAACAGTTCATCTAGAAGTGCTGCAGCCCACTCTAAATTACAATGTCAGTGGCTGTTTATGCTGTAAGGAAGTACAGTAAGTACAGTACAGCCCATTCAGGTTGTTGGAATGTCAGTGATCATATGCTCAATTGCATCTATTCATTAGAAAAATTCAATCCACAACTGCAGCTACATTTACTACCACACCCCAAACACCGTCCAGTTGCCACAGGTGATTCCAGTGGTTTACCAGCCTGCAGGACAGACCCTCTGTGCTCTTGTCCCTCTGCAGTCACTGCAAGTTACACTTCCAAGCCCAAGGAGTTTTATTTACTGAAGAAGAGTTTATTTTCAGTACTTTTGGCTTCAAGCTTTTGTAACAAAAAAAGTCTGGCCTTTTGTAGACATGTTCTACAAGTTTCAAAACAATTTATGCTGCACTAATTATTTTTGATTGAAAGTTGCTAAATAATTACTGTTGAAAAGATGACTTACGCAAACAACAGACAAGTTACTCCATTTGTTTGAGAAGAACTATGACTAATTATGTGTGTAATTTTGTTTTGCATCTCTTACAAAAAAAAAAGTGTGTAACCCTGGCTTCTTTCAGGTCAACAGCAAAGTCCCCATTAAGTTTTAGGGGCCAGATTTCATGACAAAATCATAAGCTACACAGTGGCTGAAAAGAAATCCTTGTGAAAGAACATTCATCATTTAAAAAGACACCAGCAACTTCCTAATCAATTTAAATAAATAAATATATTTTCACAAGTAACACCTACGATGAGTGTAACTGAAAGACAAAAATTTTGTGTTTACTTCATGAATTACACTGCATTTTATATACTTGTTCCCACAGCTCCTACAGATGTCCACGCCGAAGGCATTTAAAGGCTTTGATTCACAATTAGGGACAGGGTAGCCTGGAATCACTGCTTAACTACACATCATGCTCAGTTCAGCATTCAATTCAAAACAGCTCAGGCATCAGGAGGAAAGGAAGAATCCAGAGGTAGTAATCATGTCTGTCACCCTACACCATGCCACCCCCAGGGCCAGATACCATTCACATCATCTCATGAAGCTCCATTCATTCACAACCTTCCAGGACAGACAAACTTCATATGGCCTGGACCCACATTAGGAAACCCAGCATTTTTGGCCCTGACTCCAGTCTTGGAACCCCTACCTGGACTCTAGCCAAACGTCATCCTGCTCATGCTTAGGTTCAAGCACCAAACACACCTAAAGGATAGGCCCAATAATGCAGTCTCCAGGCAACAAGACAGAGCTAGGGAGAAAAGTCAAACATGAGGATGGAAGGATCATGGCCAGTGAGGGGAAAAAAAAACCCCAAACGAACAACCAAATACGTGCAGCCAAATTTAAGGAGGCAGCAAAACTCTCCACATCAGTCAGAATTAGGTTTATTCTCAGTGCTTTGTAAGAAGCAATACCAGTCAAAATAGCTAAAGATATTAAAAATTTTACCATATAGTGCATTACACTGTCTTTAATATCAAGGCATTTTAACAGGTGCTCAGGTATTTCTGTTTTATACACTGGATTAACACTTCTGTGCTGTAGTGTGCTCAGAGTACCTTCCAAGATTTCAGTCCAACAAGCCTGTTCTGTGTGAACCATTTGTCTATGTAACCTACCAAATGCACATTTCCAATCCAGAGTTCAGCTGCACTCGTTTACCCTTGGCTCATATGCACAGGGAGTGTTCTCATCCTAAACAGCTAGGCAAATGCAGAGCGTAGAGCTCTAAAAAACACTGTGTTTTCATGACATGCTGAAGATCAGAGAAAATCCTTGGTTCTTCCAGTTAAATAATTCAGTACAGCATCTTGGTTCCCTGGACTAGGAAGTGTTTAGTTGTCCTGCAGCACTTCTCATTGGATCTGCAATCTCCTCTCGCTTTATCTCACAGAGCTTAAAACTCTTTGGAATAGAAATGACACTAAGGTCTCTATAGCTCCAGAGAAATGCAGACTGTTTATAACAGTGTCTGATGTTAGTTTTGTTATACAGATACAGCATATGGTCTAGGAGAGTCAAGAGACTCACATTCTGCCATGAATGAATAGAGGTTGTTTTGAAATCAAGGGAATGCCTCTGAAAGCACTCTGGTTTTAAATGTCTCCAATTTATATCAAGGACTATAAATGGAAATGTTTTGGCTTGCCAACAACTGTCATTCAATCACATAGGGAAAAAAGTTTTTTCTACAACAATCAGAATCTGAACCCAAAGTAGCACTTCATCACTAAACAGCAAAATTTTGACCTATTCCTGGACAGAGGTAAAAGTCAGTATCAACACCGGAAGCACATGCAAGAAAAAAGCAGCTCAACACAAAAAGACCATGTTCTGCAGCAGGTGGATCATCTTCAAATTAAAAACACATTCTAGCATCAATCTTGGAATGACAAAACAAGCACCTCTGTGCAAAGTCCCTTATTTGAGATAGGGCTACCACCTCGATAGAAACAGAGAAGGTAAGGAAGAAAAAGGGTGCACCCAACCACTGCTGCTTGCTGAACATCCAGCCTGTTCCACCTGTTTCTGGCAAACAGCAAGTGAGATTCTTCAAAAACCATATACCATCTCTGTCACTTCTAGTTGCTTCTGGAAGAGAACTGAGCTTGATGTGCTCGACCAAATTCCACCCTATTACTCGTAGCTAAAGCTTGTTCCAGTATTGAGGGAAAAAAAAAAAAAAAAAAAAAAAGACAGACAACAAGCTACCCTGTTTCAGCCTTTTATATTGACTGGAGAAATCATAAGAGAATCCTAGAGGTCACCATAATCTTTAACACAAATCAATCTCACACTAGGCATGTCTCTCAACAGCAAGTCCATCTACTCTGCTAGGCATACAGCAGTATAATTGCCAGAAGTATTAGTGCATTTTGTTAACCAGCAAGCTTGGTAACTTTCATCAAAACCCCTGCTTCAGTCCTGAATATAAACTTCTTTTGAAGGCAGTGACAATCCCCCCTCCAAACTCATACATACCTGATCACAACCCGCATTCACCAGTTCCTGGAGCATCTGCCTGTTGACTTCAACAGCTGCTGTAGTGCTCGACTCATTAGCAAAAGGCAGCAAAGAATATCTAATTTCTCTCAGGGCTTTCTGATATGGTCCAAACTTAGGCGTTTGTCTCATCTGCTGCTGCCTTGCAGCATCCTTCCCTATTAAAATCTTAGGGTCCAGAGAAGTTTCACTGCCTGGTCCAATAGCTAGTCCCTGACCTGAAGATTTGGATGGTTGCTTTAAACCTTCTCGAATCTCTTGTAACCTTTGTCTGCTGTTTCCAGAATATGTCGTAGCAGGAAAAGTCTTTGGCCTCATTGTTAATCCAGTTTTCTCTGAGCATAAATACAGCTTTATTTTCAGTTTTATAGAATTACTTTATTTCAAAAAAACGTCACTTGATGGTATCAATTTCTTTTAAACATAATCCTTCAAACAGACAAAGAAATGGCAAAATTCAAGAAATTTCTGCCAACGTTTTACTTCAGCTCATGATCTTCATGTTTCCTACAGAAAATGAAAATCCTTGGAATCATCATTTTGCAGACTGACAGTGTCTGAAACAAAAGAAAATAGAAAGTACATGCAATTAAGTTGATATTGTAAATGCCTCTGAAGGAACTGCATGACATTTAATCAAGTGAAAGTGAATCAGTTTAACCTATTAAGCTGTCACAGCTGGATTCCCTTTAACCATTTTCACTTTATCTGTTTTCAAAAATAGGGGTCCAAAAGACTTTCTCAACATAATAAAGAATTAATTTTGCTTTAAAGTTTCATTTTCAAAATAAATGAAAATAAACCCCTTAAAAACTATGTTTAAGAATTTCACAGCACCCAACTGTGGTAAGTTTCCCACCCAATTGCATAACCAAATCCTGGACGAGCCTATCCCATTTCATAATTAGGGAAGAGTATGCTCATAAAATGTTTTTCCCCCACTTAATATTTTGTTTGTTTTACACTAGCTGAGATCAGTTTCATAAGTTTATGAAAAAGATTTATAATGGAAATATTGATGACTTTAACCATAGCAACCATAGTATTTCAATAACAAAGTGAATAACAGAAAAACAAAATATTTTGCCTTTCCACATGAATATCTTAGCAAGGCTTGAAGATAAAAATTCTCCCCAGAACTGGAAGGAGGGGGGAGAGGGGGCTATATATTTACTTAGCTGAGCCTTATAGAGAAGAACGGGAAAAGAGAGGTTGGTGGAGCTACTCAGTAACAGCAGAAGAGGCAGAACCATCCCAGTCAGCATCCCAACACAGAAAAAGACTTCAAGACAGCTCTGTGCACCCCTTCCAACATGCAGCAGAGAACAAATAGGCAGGTAGCACAGCTGTGCAATCTGTGCAACATGAAGCTACAACAAAAATCTTACCTTAACTATGTCTTTGTGGCTTTGCTATAATAGAAACATTAAATAACAGTGCATTCGGAAGAGGATTAAAAAGATGGCTTAGCCAGAAATGTCACCTTGCTCCTTACACAAGTCTGCTTCTGTGGCTGACATTAAGCACTCATGAAGTGACTCCTGAACAGTGCTCAAACCACTTTGTTGGGAACGTTAGAATTTTGTTCAGTCATTTTCAAATTGCAAATACAGAAGATGATAGCACACTGTATGTTCTTTCAGTCACTCAGAAGTCTACTGGATTTTTTTTTCTTCAAAGGCACTTCATTTCTGAACGCTGCCCATTTATCACTGAAATGTTTCTCTAGAAAGCATTGCTTGCTTTTCACACGCTCATGCTAAAACTCAACTCATTGCTACAACCTTTCCTGTAATACCTATAGTATTTCCCAACAAAACAACCATTTCCATACATTTGCCATCACCTCTCACTGCCAAACAAATAGCTTACTACTGAGAAGGCCTAGAGAAAATGGACACATTCAACTCTGAAGCCCATCACCACTGCCTCATTAGTACAGAGTCCACTTCAAGCTGTTCTCTGTAACTACAGACTGAAATACAAGACTGAAGTCAGACCCCAGGCTTTTTTACGATAGTTCAGTAGTTTGAAATGCAGAGGCACAGATTAATCACTTGAGATTAATCAACGTATCAACCTTTCTTCCTAAGATGTAAATGCTCAGTTAACTAAAAAGACACCTATAATGTAATAGAGGTCTTGAGCTCCTCCACTTGGTACTCTCTACGGATATCCTGCAACATTCATAGAGGACTAAGAGAGACAGAAATGCCCACATGCCCATTGGAGAGGGTTTGTCATTTGTTTTAAGGCAAGTGCTAAAGCTGTTTATCTAGATTTTGGTATGTCCACAAACAACGATCTGTTACTGACTCACAGCTGATTTAAGTTTTCATTGTTCGCAATGAAGATAAAAGCAACTGAAGGATCTCAAAACCATATTTTTTTCTACTTAGCATACAGCAAAAGATAATAGATAGCCTTGTTAAAAAAAACCAAACCAAACACACACACACACAAAAAACCCCCAAACTAAAAAACCACAATAGCATTGCAGCCTTTTTGGGATGACATCATAACTAGCTAGTGCTTAAAAGATACAATTAATTGGTCTGTAACTGCCTTTCTTTTCCTGACAGCAGCAGGCACCATATGGCTGGGTTTAGGAATCTGGTTTGTTCTTCCTTTTCAGTCCCTGTGCCAATCCTCAGGCCTGGGACGCATGATGGAAAAGCCTACAATCCCCCTCCCACCCCCGTCCGCCCCTCAACTTTTTGCAGCAAAGAACTGCTTTCCCACTTACACACATGCTTCACATAAAGAACTTTTGTGACCTTTAGCCTAAGCTCAAGTCTAATAATGCTAGGTCAAGCCAGCTGGCAACTTGCTCAGCTTACATTTACAATACTGCTAAACCAGAAAGAAACGTTGATCGTTTCGACAGTATGAATGAGAACAGCAACAACAGTAAGTACCGGAGCTAACTGCAAACTTGTTTCATATTTTGCAGAAGGGTTTTTTAACCAAATATGTAAAATAAACCAAGAAATTGGAACACTAAATATTACAGATTATTTACAAAGGAAGACAAACTGCCTGCTTTGTAAAATCTTCCTGTGATTTGCATTTTTAGCAAAAAATGAAAGGGTTGTATGCTTCAAAAGACATGTAGTGTGTCTAATTCTGCCTAAGCATTTCTGACTGTACATCTGGATTTGGATAACTCCAAATCCTTCTAATCTGGACCTTGCCTACAGCATGAATGTATCAATAGCTTTCCTACCATCATGAGAAGTAATTTTTCAGAATTATTTTTGTGCCTCAAGCCATTCTGACTAAACAAGCCTAAGGCTTTCTTCCCAAACATTATACATTTTGCACAAATTAGAAGCTTGTCCATTATCCTGAAGATACAATATTTCAAATAAGCGCAGCATTACTTTAACTGCATCAAGTTAAAACAATTTTTGAATAACTGATTCTTCTTCTTCATTTCAGAAATACCAATAACCGCTCTGGCAGCAACCAACCAACCACACTGAAATTATATGCTTATGTCTGTTGTCCCAACAGCACTAGCACTCTCCTGATTCTTCATTCACCAAAGGCTGCGTGTGCTACTGTCTCTGTGGAGCTGGGACACAGGCAAGAAACTAAAGCTCCGTCGTGTTTCAAGATCTAAGTCCCAAATACCAAGCTTGCGAGCTTTTTCCCCGCCCATAAGCATGCAGGCACTGTAGTGAGCTGAATCAGCGATCAGCAGCAGGAGTAAAGTTCTAAGATAAAACTGCTACAACTGCCATCTCTCTCTCCATTTGCAAGTATTGCTTTGGGTTTTTTGGATCATGAATTCATGGAAGCAGAAACAGTTCACTTTGTACTGGAGGTACAAAGGGGGGAATGTTTCAGACATTTCACTATTATACAAACTGTGCTCCCGTTTATACCCAGGCACACGGTGAAAGTGAAAAGAACTGAAGGCTCTCCCCCAGATCATTGCTCCTCTCCTTCCCCCTGCTAACAAAACTGTCCAAAAGTAACTCTGTGCTCGCGTCCCACTGCCAACAGCAGGCACTGGCCCAGCCCAGCGCTGTGGGAAACAGCTCACCTTCCCCATTCTCGGCAGACCAGCAGGAATTGACCGCAGAGCCTGGACACTTCAAATAAGCTTTTTTTTTGCGTCATTTGCGCGAGTGCTTTTGCCGGGCAAGGGGGTATTTCAACACACACACCACCCAGGAGGCAGGAGGGAAGGTAGCGAAGTGCTGAATTTTGGCAGTGACCTTCAACTGACTGGGAACGGGAGAGCCCCCGCCACCGCCAGATGGGACCTTGCGGGCTCTCGGCTCCAGAGACACCCCCTCGGCGGGGTCTGGCCCAGGATCACCGCCTCCATCCCCCGTGCTACCCGGCGGTACCCTCAGGGAACGCGGGCGCCCCAAACCCTTCTCCCCCAGCCCCAAACTCACTCCCTTCGCTGGCAGAAAGCTCCCAAAATAAATTCCGGCCATTTACCAGCAGCTTCGGCCTGCTGGGGTACTCCGCGAAGTCGGTCCCCATGGCGGTGTGAGAGGGGGCCGGGCTGCCCGGCCCGGGGCAGAGGTCTCAGGCGGGTGGAATCCCCCCCCCCAGCCAGGGCTGGGCTGTCACACGGGTGTCCGGAAAATGTCGGAGGGTGCGGGCAGGACGCCGAGGCGGTCCCTGGGAGGGACACACACACACAGAGGACACTCACTCCCGCTTCAAGGTCCGACCACCCTTTCTCCACACGACTTTTCCCTCAGGGCGCAACAGTTGGGGCTGGGGGGGAGCGCTCGCACCCGGGATTGAGGGGAAGCCGCCCACACACACACTTCGCTCACCTTCTCGGGGCGCCCAGCGCCGCCGCTCGCTTACCGGGGCTGGGGGGCAGAAGAGAAGACCGTCACAGAAGAGCTCAACGGCGGCGGCGCCCCCGACGTGGCGGACCGGGCTCCATCTTCCCCCTTGGCCGTCCCGGGCGCCGAGTGCGGGGCGCAGCCGGGACATTCGCTACATTGTTGGCATTCCAGCGGAGTCACGTGACCCGCAGCTCCCGCGTCATCCTCTGCCCCCCCAATCCCGCCCCTCCCGGCGCATTCCAGCGGGGGGCGGGGCCTGGAGGGCGGGAAGGGCTGTTACGGGGTCGTCGTCGCACCCTGGGGGGCCCGGGGGGAGAGGGGACAGGTGAGAGGACACAGGGGAGGCCGCCCCCGCGGCGGCAAGCAGGGGAGTCCCCTCTGGATAGACAACCCGCACTTGAGCTGCAGGGGGATTTTTGGACGCGAAGCTCTTGTTTGACCTCGGCATGGAGGGAGCTGCCTCAATCTGAGCCTATTTTTCATGAAAGCAGGGATATTCTGATTTTAGATATCTCTGTGGTCTTTAATAAATCACAGACTCATGGAATGGCTTGGGTTGGGAGGGACCTCAAAGATCATCTAGTTCCAACCCCTCTGCCATGGCAGGGACACCTCCCACTAGACCAGGTTGATCAAGGCCCCATCCAACCTGGCCTTGAGCACCTCTAGGGATGGAGCATCCACAGCCCCCTGGGCAACCTGTTCCAGCGTCTCACCTCCCTTAGAGTGAAGATGACTATTATCAATGAGACGTAATCCACACCCACCCCAGTACAGCAGTGTTTGGTGTGGGAGGCTGGCTCTGACCCCTCAGCGTGACAGATATGCACGTGAGCTATAACCAAGGAACACTAATACAGTGCAAGTACAATAAGAAAGTAAGCTTTCCTATATATAGGCATATATCTTTAGATCATAAACATGGAAGAAGCCTACAGTCCTGAAATTCTACTTCAAAATTCTTGAAATTCTGTTGCAAAGCTGAGAGGTGCTTATTGTAGAGGTGCTCTGTTTGACAGGGAAAATGTCCGCTTAAGACACATGGCTATCTTTAATCATGAGACTAGTCCCAGTGTCTTCTACAGGACCAAGAGCACGTTTAAAGAGAAGTCTGTGCATAACTATCTTTCCAGGATGGGAGCTATATTTACAGCCTTTTCCAAGCCATGGGGACTATTTTTGTAAGTAATATTACTCATGGACAGTCCTATCTAAGGATATTCCTCTGACCCTGTTTATTATAATCCTTTTTCTTTTTTTAAATGCCTTCCATGCAAGCTGTCAATAGTGCTTATAAATGAAACTGGTTTGGGAGGAGAAGTGACTGCTGATAGAGTGCTACATTTCATGAGAAAAATGCAGCCTGGTGCACAGAAATTGTTTAGCGTCTCATCTAAGGGCAGCCAGTTACTGTATATAAATTACTCCTGGAATTTCAATAGTGCCACTGACTGGAATATATTGCAGGGGGGAGGAAACCTCCGACTCTGGGAGCTAGAGAAACCCATTAGGTTCAGAGCAGATTCCAACACTGGTAGAATATTGCAGGGTAATGTGGTTTATTTTGCAATCTTCAAATACCTGCAAAACTCAAGTAAATTTTAAATGATATGACAGATGCAGCATGACTTCATTTTCTGAATTACTTCTGTGCTTAGCCGATGAAGCATAGCAACATGATTGCCCAAACCAGAGATTGCTCAATGACTTGAGACCTTTTCCCAACAAAGTTCAGGCTGGTTTAAAGGAACAGCATCCAGATAAAAATTGCTTACTCTGTGCTAATATGCTCTTTCGTAAGATTTGGTTGTCATCCACATTCTTAAATCTAGGTAAAACAGATCTTTTAATTTATTTTTCTCCTTTGGGATTGCTTGTTTTCCTTTTGCATTCCAATCCATCTGGGAATGAAACTCAGCTGCGCTGTTTCATCTCCTGGTTCCAGCCAGCTGCACTCTCTGAATTTCATGCATTTGCAGAGAGTCACTGGGTTTGAATGCCCACCAGCAGAGCAGCAGGTACAGGAGAGATGACTTGAATCCATTCTCTTGAAAGTACCTGTGTTCAGCTAGTCTGCCACAGACTTAGACTATTTCTGCTGTTAGCCTTTAGAAACCCAAACTACTAGAAATAGTATTCTTCAAAAACACTAAGGAAAGGGAATTCAGTTGGGTTGCAGCATGATGCAACTCTGTCAAAACATGATTTGGTCTCTAAGGTTTTGGAGATCAGTGTATCAGTCAAGTCTTTCCTTCCAACTATGTTCTCCACAGTAAGGCATCCCAAGAAAGAAAGATGCTGCATAAAAAGAACAGTACAATTTGTCTGTACGAGCAAATGTGTTCACAGACTAGGCCATGAGATAATAATCTATGAGTAAGGGTCAGTGTGTTTATTCATGGCTCTGCTTCAGTGACTCCGCTGGATCTATGGTGATTACAGCACTCACCTCCTGATGTGCCTGAGCAGCTGTCTGCCCAGCTTTGTGTGGGTATGGTGGGAGGGACCACAGCTCCACCATTTCACATTCTTTCTCTTTCCACCTACCTGAGACAGTGAGGAAAGCGGGAGCTCTGTGCAGCTCCATCCCCTTGCATCTGGTGCTGTGAGTTGCCTCATCCCCTTCCTATACTCTTGTGTCACTGTTTGCTGGGCCACAGTGTGACTCTTTCTAGCCTATTGTATTTGCAACCAGTTACCAAATCATGCTGCTAAAAATACTCCTAGCAACCAAATAATTGTGATGTGGGTGGATGAACTTTTTCTCTACACAGTACTGGTAGCCAATAAAAGCTTGAACCCGTTCAGAAAATGGTAAGGCAAGAATATCATCAGCAATGTCTAGTTCTCCACTAGTCTTTTTTCAAAACCAGGAACACACACACACATTAAATGATTATGAACCTGTGAACATACATGTGTGTGGACATGTAGGCACAAAGAATTTGCTGACAGTGACATCCTTCACTAGGACAACATGTCTAGAACAAACCACTGTGACACAAAATGAATGGTGTGCAAGGAAAGAAGACTTAGGTAAATATTGCTGAAATATTATTGTTTTAATATATTGATTTTCTTTGCGGAATGATACTGGGGAATCCTTCTTTCCAAATCACCAATGCAAAAACAGTCAGAAATAGGAGTTTCTAGCACGGTCCTCAAGCGCAGTACAGACAATACAACCTGTATGGGAGTATAATGTGTATGTTTACCTGTGATGCAAAATTACATTCAATAATGAGTGGGTGAAAAAATAAGCTCTAACTGAATTCTAACTATGGTTTAGAGATGCTTTTGTCAGGATGATGCCTGTGAGATGCATCACAGCATTCTTTTGGAGCAACAAAGGTGTAGGAACATAAGAGCTGGTACTTCAGAAATACATTTTATTTCAGCACAAAGTGGGTGAAATAAGACAAATCTGGGAAACTGCCTCAGCTTTGCAGAGGAAATGTGAACCCAGGCTCATGTTAGCTGGGTAAGGTGCTCTGGATGCTCAGACTGGCCTTTATAGTCCTCACACAGAAGGTTCAAAACTGAATTTCACATGGACCCATGTTCCTATGTACTCTGCCCTCAGCCCCACACTTTGTATCAATCATTGACTGCAACTGGAGCCCAGGCAGCGCCCAAGAGGACTGCAGGAATGTTGGGACTTTGTGTGGAATTTCACCAGCATGAGCCAGTTGTGCTCTCCGTTTGGGAATGAATCAGCCACATTTTCAAATCCCTGCAATCAGCTTGATGGCATCACTTGGTTCAGATGCGACGCAGATGGCTTTTGAACATCACAGCCAACTAATTCCAAAACTTTAGGAGAAGTTTTTAGGCATCTGTAGGCAGTGTCCTCCTGATCCTGGAGAAACTGAGAAGGGGGTAATGCAAGACACATCTGGCATCTGGTGAGGGCATCCAGCAACCATCAATCTAGCCTGTAATTATCTTTTCATCAAAGACCTGGCACAGTAGCTGTTAGCATCTCCCAGCATAACAATATCCCCACCACAGCTCTGCCCTTCCTGCCTCAGACACCCTGAATGATTCACCCTCCAGACAGAAAAAAAAGGTGTGGGAGGAACACAAGAAGATTCAGAGCCCTTGGTTTGGTACAGAAAATGAGGGACTCTGGAACTGGTGAGGACAAGGATAGCTTCCCAAAATGCTTGTATGGGGAGGAAAAAATTGAGGAAGCTGTGAGGAACCCCTACCCCGAGGGAACAAATGAGTACTTCTCCACTACTCTGGACAAGAAAATACAAAGGAATTCCCAGAGCCACTAGTATGGAGGTGAGGATTTGGGACTAGGAAACTCCTAGAGGAGTACAGGATGGGAAAGCAGCACTAGAGTCAATGGGGAGGAATGAGCCACATGTGTAGCCTATGGAGACTACCAACTGCCCCCTACCCCATGCATACACGTACACACCCAGTGTAAGGGCATTTTGCAACCATAAGAGACCATCTGAGGCTTCTGAGAAGGGTGATACTCTATTAAAACATTTCATGTTGATTTGGGAGAGGGGGTGGTAGCCAGGTCCATTGAGCCAAAAATAGCATAGATCAGCTTTTCTCCATTCCCTGTCCCACTTTGGGACTGTCAGCAAACCATTTCTCTTCTCCACCTCAGCTGTCTGTAAGGAAAGAGGAATGATTCCCACGTCTTGGAAAGACTAGGAAATCTCTGGATTAATAGCTCCTTCTGTGAGCTATCATTATGTTAAATTGATGCCTCAAAGCCCAGTGTCATAATTTAGCATTAATTTATAAGAAAGCTATGTTCGTTTCTCTGGTAATTTACTGTACCTATTTAGAAGGTGCCTGGCATTAAAGTCCTGTGTAGCTCTCTGAGAAAATGATATATTTTTTAAAGTATCTATCAGATTTTGCACTTTTCATTAGACTGATAGATCGATCTTAAAACTATTGGCTGCTAAGGAATTTATATTGTCCACACATTTTTAAGTGAATTTATCAAAGAAGGGATGCTTTGAATACATTTCAACTGTTAACCTAAATTCAGTATTTTGTTATTTTCTGTTACCAACTTTAAGTGCAGGAGAAGAAATTTTCTATTTCCTGTGATATATTTGGTGTATGGAAAACATAAAGTCTGAAAAGCAGAAAAAAATGGTGTCTTATTTCATTGAGAATATAGAAATAAGTTATTATGTCAGTATAAAATGACCCATGCTTTTTCCATTGAGCAGCTTATACATAGGGGAAATCTGAAATTTTTTAGATAGAACCCTGGAAGAAAAGACAAAAATGCCTCATGTGGCAGAGACCGCAATCTGCTCAAATGAAGCCCAAAATAGCAGTGAACAAAACCTTCTGGAAAATAGGTACTTTCAATTAGTTATCTGCTTACAATTAATGCCTGGTCATTAAAGCTAAATGTCACATTCCCCAAAAGCACCTCTAGAAACGTACCTACTAGACACCTCACCAGAGAAACCTGATAGATAGCTGCTAATATGGAGGCAAAACATCATACAGATGCAGCGGTTGTAGCAGGGGTTGCACACAACTCACATCCTCAGGGCTAGTTAGGATCCCATGTCCATTTGGCTGCAAACCAGACTGAGTCACAGGTGTTTTACCACAATTACTCCTAACCCTTCTCAGAGCAAAAACCAAGACCGTTTCAGAAAGCCTCAAGGTGTCCACATCTTAAAAACTTACCAAGATCCTTCTTGTCCTAAGGAAGAAGAAGGTATGGCTAGAGAGAGTAAATGTACCAACAAAGGATTTCAACAGTCAGGGCTGTCAGTCCAGTATCCGTGGAAAACAAAACTAGACAGGCTATAACCATCTCAGCTTGCAAACATACAAATGATTCTCTCCCAGCTAAAGGGTAGAATTATTGAGTCAGAAGTCAGCACTTTTAATAGGCTGCCTTATCAAAGGCGATACAAGGAAAAGTGATATTTCAGAAAAGGACAAGAAAGTGTCAGAGTAGATATAATCTGAACACATTTTGGGTTCCAAATATAACATGTGGTTAGGGCTAGATGTGTAACTCAGAGGAAACCATTCCTGTTCTGAGATGTTGGATCTGCCAGAGTCCGTAAAAGCAGGGAATTATAGTTGGAAGATTATAAAAAAATAGTGACCATAGTAATGAGCTTTGGATCAGATCCTTCAACAAGACTTGGATCTTTCCCTGCAAGCCTTGTTATTATGACTAAATCAACCCAAAAGGGAAAAAAAAAACCCAGCAACAAATTTCAACTGATTAAATTCTGAGAGAAAACTGGACATGGAATAGAATAAAGGAAAGTAAGAGACAGAAAAATGGGCACTGGCATATGTTCAGAAGTACTATTAATGTGTATTCAAAGACAATTAAAATAATAGTACAGATGGGCAAGGAAGTATGACCACAGATTAGAAAAAGACACATAGTGCAGAGGAAGAGACAGATCACAGGCTGACATCAGCAGTGCACAAGGAAAACAGGGTGAGCTAATATAAAACATGGAAATCAAACTATAAGAGATTGAACTATGTGCCTTTATATACTTTATATACTTTATATACCGAATACGACCACAGTGGAAACAGGGATAGATATCAGGTACAGACAGTGGTGAGCTTTTAGAAAAAAGTACTTATACCTCTGTTTTTAAAAAGTCTGCTTTTGCATCAAAGAATGTGGGAAGTAGGTAACAGAAGTGACCATAAATTTAAAAAAGATATGGAAGTAAGACCATGCTAATGCAAGGCAACCTCATGTGTGGAACACCTACTAAACGAGAACATTCCAAAAATTCTGTGCTCCAGAAAAGCATGGGTTATCAGTTTTTTCTATATATGATGATGCATTGTAAGGCTGTAATTTCTCTTTCAAAAAAACCACACAAATATAATAAGGGACCACCTCTTGAGAGAAGAGATTATATCTCTACAGATAAGATGAACAGATAAGTTGAATGGAGAAACACAGCAAGGCTGCATGAATGTTTACAGGGAACACAGCAGTTCAATGGCAAAGCCAGGACCAGAATCCTCATCTCCTGAATCATGATCAAAAACTAGATCATACTGTCAGTAAAAAAAGAAATAAAAATAAAAGCATGCAAAACATGAAGTCAGAGGGGATGTCTAATTTCTTGGTTCCAAGCTATTGCCTGGACACAAAGTTCTAGGGGAAACCTGTAAGCCTTAGGTCATGCCCGAGATAGTCTGCAGAAATTCAGGTCCTTGCTGCTTAGCCTCTGACACACAGTAATTTTCCAGTGGTGCTGTAAGCCTGCTGTTGCGTCTCATTTTCCTAAATAAACTGTCTTTTCATGGTGACTGTGCCAGCTGAGCTGGCCTGATGTTGGCCTACCTGCCACAGCTGCAAGTTGGTGCTGAGCAGCCCCATGGCGCTGCCAGCCAAGGCAGCAGCCACTGTCTCACAGCACCTCCTGAGCTCAGAGCACAGCGGGGCTGCAGTGCTCTCCTGTTCAGGATCTGCCCACAGAAGTGGCACGTTCTCAGAGCTCCTGCTGAGCCCCATGCTCATCCATCACGTTTCTGGCGCTGTAAGAGGGGGCCTGAGAGCTGAGCAGTTGTGTGGTGCAGCTGTGAGGGGCAGGGCTCCAGGGGAAGCCTCCCGTTTGGATTGCCTGCAGGAAGGAAGTGGGATAACATACAACTTGGCAAGGCATCTCAAAGCAGCATAAGAAGATCCAGTCAACAAACCTCACATATTTTCTTGGGGGAGAGAGAAAGACACTGAGTAGGGGAAAAACTACAGTCACACTTCTGTGTACTCTAGGAGCTGAGATCCTTTGTGCTTTGCAGTTGTTTACATACCTTTATCAGCAGAGAAGGACACCAGAAAACTGAGAGAAGGTACTTACTATTGTCTATGAGGTGAGTGACTTGCATGAATAAAATAACTTGGCCTGAATCCTCTAGATCAGGTGGTATACTCACCAGTAGGATGGAAGGACGGGGGTAACTGTTGCCTAGTCTTTGCAATAGAAACAGAAAATTGCATGCTGGGACTTGTCATCTGTATGTGTCACACGTCCATTTTAAAGACAAAGTTTTATGGAGATCAGGTTCAGGATTACAGCCCCTAAAAAGTTGTTGGGGAAAGTTCTGAGAGACTCCTGTGTAGGAGAGGGCGAAAAACCTCCAACTGTCCATAATGCTCTACTAGAGTGTCATCACAGAAAAACAGAACATGAAAACAGCATCCAAACTGAAAGACTTCCCGCTCTAAAAATGCTTCACCACCACATGTTCCTGTTTGATGACTATCATTATCACTGCATGTCTCCTGGTCCTCCACACAGTCTTTCAACCTACATCTATTTTGAACTTTCTTCCCACACCAGCCACTGCTTTTAGCTCACTTCAGGAATACACACTTGCTTGTCTAAAAAGCTTCACAGCAGTTCTAAACATACTTTCAATTTTTAGCTGTTTTCTTTCAGTCACTGATGTATGTTTCCTTTGCATACTCTGCTAAAGCTCACAAAATCTCAACTCGTGATTAAAGGAAAAAGCTCTGAATGTTGGATAATACATGATTTGCAAATAATTAAAATACGGAATTTGGTTATAATGAGAATCACCATTCTGAGTGTGTAACTTAAATGACTAAAGTCTTCTATAATCTTGGAATGTGATAAACACACGAATAGTAATATTATACTGTAAGTCAAAGTGAATAGAGACACAGAAGTCACAACAAATTGTTTTAAAGCAGCACCTCATGACAGCATGCAAAGCACCTCAAGTGGTCCTTGCTTTTCTTATCACCATGACTACCAATCTTCTCTGCGCTCTGGCCATTTCTTGCTTCAGGTACTGTAATTTATTTACAGTTACTCTCCATGCGCCTTTGAACTCCCTTTAGCATAACAAAATCAGCCTAATTGCTCTTCCACCTATTTTCCACTTCTCATATAATCACACACAACTCCAGATGCTCTCACTCTTTCTGCAATGCCAACCCCTTGGTGTGTATGTAGCAAGGGAGAAGGCTCAGGCTGTGCTGTGAACTTCCGTGCACACCAGATCTGTTCAGCCATCCCTTGCGTACACAATGATATGAGTGTGCAGATTTAGAAGTTACTTTTGAAGAAGCCTTGTGCAACATCGTGAGATGCAAGAAAAGACTGTGTTTGTGTGCAATGGGTGTTAAGAAAATTTGGAATTGCACAGTTATTGCTGTTCTTCCCTTCATGTCCATTTGAAACGCCATTGTAAATTCTCATCTCAGCAAATGAGAGGAGGTGTGCACAGAGTGGGTGACGCCAAATGTTGGTACTATTGTAGTTGGAGTTGTTTGTCTGGTGGCCCCTGAGACATGGCATTGCTGATTGTTCCACCCTCCTCCCCAGCACACTCAATCATTTCTGCCTGCACCTTTCTGTCCATGACTGCCCAATTTCATATCCCTGTGGGTTTTTTAATTTCTTCTCCTGAAGTCGTTGCCACTATTACATATTAATTCTACCTCAAATTGATTTCTTTCAATATAAAAGTATCAATTCTCTCTAAATCTGCTTTCAATACTTCCTCTGTTTTCTCTGGGTTTGGGGAGGTTTTTTCTCTTATTTCATATAACTGGCCTCTCATTAAAGGCCTAATCTAAAGCTTCTAGTCTCTAAGTATCTTTTTGAAGCAGTCCTTGCTTTCCTATCACCATGACTACAATTCTTCTCTATGTTCTGGGCATTACCTGCTTCAGCTACTGTAATTCACCTACAACTACTCTTCAGGCTCTTCTGTACTTCCTTTAGTCTAACCAAAAGGTTGTTAATTTCCATTCTCCTCCCCCACACTTGAAGTATATCATCTTGTTTCTTACTCTTGTCATTGTCTCCCTGCCTCCTCACCTTTAGAGGTTTCTTCTCCTTTCCCAGTTTCTCCTGCCGTGTGCTTCCTGTTGCTCTCCTGCCACAATACCTCGTCTCCTCCTGGCCTCTGTTCTGTCTCCTGCCTTTATTTTGGTAGCTGCATGAGTTGAAGTAATGTGAGTTTCACAGGGAGGACGAACTCGTGCACAGATTACTTGACCCCTGAAGGTTATCTATGAGGTCTGTGGCAGATTAGAAAAGAAACTCCAGTGTTTCTGAGTAGCATCCAGTCATTCAGCCCAGGACTCCCCCTCTCCAGATCTGCTCTTTAGACCTCCTGCCCCAGTGATTCTTGGTCTCTGCAGGATCTATTTTTTTCTCCCAAGACAATTGCCTCATGTTTTTTCTTGACCATGTTTGACTCTGAATTCTTTGGGAATGAGATTAGTGGGTTTGTATTTGCAGAGCATCCAGTTCACCTTTATAGTGCCATATAAATGCTTCCCCTGTGGTAATTATAGTAGCCAGTGGCTCAGACACGCTGTGCTGTACTCGGGGAGGAAGCAGACAGATTTCTGTGCGTCACATGGAGGAAAGCGACAGACTGTGTTTGCTTGCTAATTAAAACATCTCAGTGACTTTAACTTGAGCAATATAAAACTGCCGTGGATAGCCTAAATGTGCCTCAGTTAAGATTTCAGATAAGATCTCCTGCCAGAACTGAGAAGATGCCCTGGTAACAGTGATGGTCAGGGCCAAGTGCTAGCTCAGAAGCATGGGGATAGAAAGCACAAGCCTGTCTGTTCCCTCACCTTATGGAGCCTAAGGGACAAATATTCTCAGAAAATTCTTTGTATCTCAAAGGATGAAAAATCTCCATTGTTTTTCTGGATTTATTGTTGTAACAGGTTCAGAAGCCCTTGGCCCTCCTTCCACTAAATTAGCACAGAATTACCTGGGGTAATGGTCACTTCTGTCCTGAACCAGGAGCATTCCCACGCGGCCAGTGTGTTAATCCCATCTAGCACCCCGCTGCCTCTTTTTTTTTTTAATCATAATTATGCAACTAGGTAGAGTATGGATCAGCCTTGGCCCACATTGTTATACCCTCATCAGAACAGGAGCCAGTAAGTGAATATCAAATACATTTATTAAGGTTGTACTTTTATTTAATAATTTACCATGAAGCAGAAAAGTGCCAGAGTGATCTATATTGACATCAGGTCTTTGGTCATTGCCTGTCCATTCAGAGCTGGAGCAGGTTGCCCGGAGAGGCTATGGAGCCTCCATCTGTGGAGATGTGCAAAATCTGACATGGTCCCAGGCAACCTGCTTTAGCTGACCCTGCTTGAGCAGGGGTTTGCACTAGATCACCTCAAGAGGTCCCTTCCAACTTCAGGTATTCTGTGATTCTGTGAGCAGGGCCCTACCATCTGTATGTTCCTCCCAGGCAGCAAAGAGAACTGCTCCATGGGATGCAAAGCACTTTATCTGAAATCAAAGGGGGTTGTGGGGAGGAGGACCCTTATTCATCCTGCAATGACAGTTCAGCTGGAGAATTGTTCTTTTCCTAACCTTATTCCCATATTCACGTTTTTGATGACTAACACTTGGGAGCCCAGAGTACAACAGGCTGAACTTATTCATAGTCCAAGCATTTTGAAAGCACCCTCTGAGGCAGTTTCCTCTCACGCTGCCACACCACTGAAGGCAGCTCTGACCTTCAGGGACCACCCTCTTCAGGAATGGAGGGTTATTCAGCCTGCATCCTGTCTGAGAGCCACACGCCCCTCCTGAGCGGCCGGCTTACCGCTGCAGCGGGGCCTGACCAGTTGTTTCAGAGCGTTCCCACTGTGGAGCAGTGCTCCTGAAGTGACCGGTGGTGAGAGTGTGACCCACTCTTCCTGCTGCCGGGTCAGAACTGAGCTCCCTCTGGGTGTAGGCAGCTAAAGCAAGACTGATGCCACAAACCTGCAGGCAGAGGTATCAGCAACTTGGCTGATATCCGAAGGAAAACACACCCTTGGGGTAGAGCCTTGCATATTATTTAACCTCAGCTGAATACATGTAGGAAGCGGTGATCTGGCTCCCTCTAATCCTTATTGAAGATAAGCCCTTTGAAGTCCACATATGCTGCAGGCAGGGCCAGCTTGGAATTTTTGCCAAGTCGGTGAAACGTTTTGACAGCAACTGCTTTCCTTTTCCCCAAAACAACCGCTGGCTCTTGTTCTGCTTATTTTAAGCCTGGAAAAAACCTTCATCACGTTTCCGTCTTGCACTGCATTACTATGAGAGAACACCATTGCCACCACAATTTTTTTCATGCACGAATACAGTTTCATTGCATACAAATCTCCCTTTTCTCTGTGTCCAGCCCTGTTGGGTTGGGACTAATGCCTGTCCTGGGTTTCATGCTAGTCCTAGCAAGAGGCTGGAGAAAGCGAGAGCAGGTTGCAGAGCAGGGAACAGACTGTGCTTGCCATTCTTCATGCCAGGGAGAGTCAAACCAGTCCTTCCTTACAGGGAATCACAGGA
Source organism: Brachypteracias leptosomus (assembly GCA_013401335.1). Lineage (NCBI taxonomy): Eukaryota > Metazoa > Chordata > Aves > Coraciiformes > Brachypteraciidae > Brachypteracias > Brachypteracias leptosomus. The sequence goes on along the minus strand of VYZX01019814.1, from coordinate 355,670 downwards.
ATGTAAGACTGCAAAGGATCTAGTTTAGGTTGTCCCTCTTCACTATGGCAGATTTTTGTCTGGTCTTAAAAATGCCAGTGCAAAAATTCCACACACTTCTCCTTGTGAGCTTGGTCCAGTGTTTCATGTCATGTTGGAAGCTCTGACTTGAGGCTGCTCTGTGTCCAGATTTGCTAGGCATTTTCTTTTTCTGCCCAGAAAAATTGCCTGCAGTTTTTGAAGATGGTCTATACCGTAGCTTGGATAGAAAGACTACACGTGTGGAAAACCTGGACACATCCCCAGGATCTGTCCTGACTTATTGTACAATCTGTGTGCAGGAAACCAGACCAAGAAGCATTGATTGTATTCTATGGATGGGACGCAGTTGCTTGGTGAATACACAGTGAATTCACAGTGTCCCCAAAGTGTGAGATTTACTACAGGTAAGAAACCTATCTGATTGCAGAGAGAGGAAGTGCGAGATTTAGTGCGTGGGCACTGCAGAGCATGACAGAAGCAGGCAACACACTGAAACTATGATCCTGAAGACATACAACAGCAATTGTGTGATGCCCAGGGTATTAGGCACCAACGTTGCTGCAGTATCTTGAGTCCTGCTTTGAGTTGCATTCATTCTTTGTGGCCAGGCCCAGCCCTCCTGGGTCTCTACCTTCTCATTCTTTCCCCATTACTTTCTTTCCTCCCACTAAGTGAACATATTTTTTGTGAGACCTATGCTGGCTGCAGGATTTGACACACTCATGCTTATCTTAAGCATCCTGAGGTGCTGCTGCCCTATGCCCCACTGCAGCCCCAGTGCTGCACTGCAGGTGTGGAGTGGCAGAACATTGGGGTGAAGAGCAGGGGAAATCAAAAGGTACCAAGTGAGATACGGAGAAGAAACACATAATTTGGGAGAGCATTACTTCCCTCCTTGTCTCCCACCACTCCTCACAGTCATGCTTTTATTCTGAGGCACAGCTGTTTGCGTGACCAGAGGGTCACCTAGAACCTGAACTAGAAAAAGGAAAATTCCACACTAAATTTTTTGGGGCTTGCTTGGATTGTTTTTACTTCAGCTAACCAGCAGCTGCACTGGTCTCACTGAGGCTGTCATTTGACTGTCTGAGCAGAAGTGAGCAGCAGGGCCAAATGTGACTTAGACTGATGCTGTGCTGAAGACCACAGCCAAGGTGGCAGGTTAGCAGCAGAGATGCTTGTCCAACTTCATCATTCCCCCTCCGCCATGTCCCCTTCTCCTTGTCATCCTCCCCACCGCCACCTGGATATGTTGTGCAGTGCCATGGGTGGCTGTTTGGTGAATTGGCACAGGGAACCGATCCAGCTGAAAAATAATTCATTAAAATAAAATCCAAAGGGACCATTTTCAGTGCCATCCCTTCTTCAGTGGGCTCCACTGACGAGTGGTAAGGACTAACCAGGGGACGGCTTGGTTCACCCCATGCTGCTGCTAAAGAAGGACCCCTGCAACCCTCGGCCTTTGTTGCATGAAACCACAGCCTGAACATGGACAGTTTCCTCACTCCTAAATTAACTGTATTCTCTTATTTTGTTTCTCAGCACAATCTTCCATTCCGAAGAAAAGGGTGGTAATTTTTCTTGAAAATTCACATTGTTTTGTTAGCAAATAAACTCATGTTTGACACAACATCCACCATGTCTGCCAGATCGGCAGAGCTTGCTTTCTTTTCTCTGGCTCTTTTCCTTCTTGTTTTCCTTTCCTGTCCAGTATTCTCTTAATTTAGACTGGACACTCCTGTAACAGCAAGACAGCAACTTGCTTTGGGCAAAACAATTTGTACACTAGATTTATTGTCTTCTTGCTTGGACGTCCATCTTGTAATGCCTTTCGCATCCAAGTCCATCCAAGCTTCTTTCTCTCTTTTTTCCTCTTTACTTGGAGCTTAGTGTTTTGAAGGAAGTTGATCAAACTGAGCATTCTTGTGAATTTGAGCTTCGTTGCCAAGAATGTAAGTGATTCATCCCCCTGTAAGGAAAAGCGCTGGCAATAAACCTTACCCATTCCCTTTCTTTAACATTCAAAATACTGTTACTGCTCAAAACAAGCAAATCTTTTTACTCAGAACAAAGTGTTACACTATTAATTGCACAACAACTAGAATTCTTAAAATACCTTTAAGCTCTGTTCTAAGAAGGAAATATTACCAGCAGAGGCCTTGAGAGAGATGAGATGTAAATTACAAGCACTGATAAAGCACAATGAAACGGTACCTTGCCTCATATCCTTCATATTGTTACCTTACCCTCAGCAGGACCAAATTCCAGCAGTTTTTCCTTTGCGCTTTGTGTTGTGGATATTTTAAGAACCCTTCAGGGAAACAAAATAATTTCAGGGGGGAAATGTGCTATTTACTTGAATGAAGACAGAAGCTGAATGGTCTATTCAGTGACTGAAGTTTAATGTCCCAGTTTGTGCCCTATGGCAGTGCTGGTGTAGCAGAACAGGCACACACCTCGGTGTCACTTAGCAAACTCCTCTGGGGGACCTGCCATGGCCACGGGAGATCTGCCATGGCCACGCTCCCTGTGCATGGACACCCTGCCTGCACTTTGCCCATCTCACCCCTCTTCTGCTACAGTGAGTGAAGGATTTCACACATCCGTCAAGCCAAGAGCCTGGCGTTCTGCACACTCTTTCCTGAGAAGTCTAAGGGCTTGTTTATTCTTTGGTAGAAAAAAAAGGTAGTTTGGGATTAAACATGCATTGTTATAGTCAGGAAAGCAGGATTCATCTTTTCTGGGAGTCTTCTAAAAGCTATGATATCAGTAAAAGACTGCATTGCTGTTTGTCATAGCTTTGGCTTTGCTCCTAGCTGGGCCAGGAAATAGCACACACAAAGTATCATTTCCCACACTTCAGCAGTGTCCCTGCAGCCTTGCTCATGCTCCATCGGTGACACACAGATACGACCAATAAGATTCGCACCTGATATTTTTCAAACCTACCAAGGATCAGTTGCTTTCAAGTACCTTTTACCATCTATTATCTCTGCGAACTAGTCTCAGATGAAGCCACTCACAACCTTGATCCTGATGGCTGGGACCATGGGATTGCTGTCCTAGCAAGAAGCCAGGACTTGTTCAAGCAGCCTGAAGAAACTGGAAAGTCTCCCACAGTTCAGCTGTCAGCACCCAGGGTGTGCAGAGCTAAAGTTGCTGTACAACTCACATCCCACAGAGAACAGGAGGAGGATAAACTTCACAACCCCCAGAAGCAGGTGCACAGCCCATTCTGGGTGACCTTCCACCACTGACACCACCAAAAATTATCAACTTAAGATGCTCAAAGAATGTGGAATGAAAAAGAGTTCATCCAAATCCAGGCATCCCTGAGTGCAAATGAGCAAGAACTTCTTCATGACTGACCAAAGATTTAATCTGTCATCTAAACATAAGATAATGAAAAATGTATAATGCCTTTTTACACCAAATCATTTGCATCTACAGCACCCATAGTTCAAAGAACTACAAGCTATGTTAACACAAATCTTCCCACTTCATTTGCAGCCCAAGGTGGATGAACACTCATTAATCTCCCATTCTGACTGGTCTTCATAGTTTCTAACCAGAAACCAATTAATAACTTCTATAGTGTATCATTTCATCTTTGGTCTTGGCTAAAATCCTTTCTGAATCTTATTCATATGACTGGTTGAAGCACATTTGAGCAGTAGCTCCATGCTTTTTTGGGTTAAGCCAGACCCAAGTCTGAAATAAGTAACCAGCAGCCAGACTGCTGTACTTGAATGGCATTTTAAGATCTAGCCCATACATCAGAATTTGTACATAAGAATTTAGCAATAGCTGTGCCTTGTGTTCTTAATATTTCACTTCCATACTTTCAAACCTTTGTGCTTAACTAATAGTTCATCTCTAACAAGCAGGGAACTTACCCGTACCTCTAGCAGTAGAATTTTTGAAATTCTTGTATTTGAGAGTTTCACCTCCTTTCATATAATGGTGTCTCTTTTTCTAATATTTGCTTCATTGAAAATTCTGAGCTCTCTTTTTTAAAGGTAACATTAAGTGATAATGGTCTTCTAAAAATCTGAGCACCTGCATTAAATTGGTGTATCAGCTGGAAATTGTTATGGCTTTGCATTCCTCAAGCCCAAATAAAACACCAGAACATATTTTATCTTGCTTCATATTGAACAGACCTAATCTAAGAGGTGCAGAAGAGGCATTTCTCCTGCTCTTCTATGTCCCGAAGTTTTAGAGAAATGAATCTGAATTATTCTTAGCTTTGTAACAGGGGTAACAAAGCATAAAGCTGACTGTAAAGTAGTGTCAACCTAAGGTCTTTTTTTCCAATCCACTTCTTTATAAACAGCTTCTTTCTTTTCTTCCTTCCCCTTTCTTCATTTACAAGAATTTCCCTCAGCAATTCTGAGGCACTTATTTGTGTTTTGGAGTGCTGCACTTTCTTATACATCTTCTGAACACAAGAAAGAGCACTGCTCACAGCAATCTGAAATGTTACAGTCTGTCATGCTGTCACATAAAATGTCACATCACACAGCTTGTCATTTGAAAGCAGCTGGTTATGGGCAGATGTCATCTTCTGGCTCCAGCTGAACCACTGTAAGAGGATGTCCTTTATCACCATCTCCTCTGGCCCACTGATGTGCCAGCACAGCTACTTGTGTGAACCCTTCCTTGACCATTCCAGGCAAGAGCAAGGAGATTATTGTAAACAGTTTCAGTATGAAGCCTTTGCTGACCTGTTTCATTGTAGTAAATCTGTGGATTGTGAGCAGCTCTTCCAAGGGAGCTGTAAGGGAAGGAGCAGCAGGAAAGGCGAAGGCCATGACCCCTCCCTGCTAGCACCCTGGCTGCAGTTGAGCACCTCTGTCCATGCCCTTATGATAGCTCGTCTACATCCCCAGCATGCCTCCATTGTTCTGAAGCAAGACTTCACAGATTTGCAACAAAACACCCTTTAAATTTTCCCAGTACCTTTTGCCATGGGCAAAATGCAATATAATACAGGTGATAACAATAGTCACTGGTACATACAGAGATTATTCTTTCCTGGTCAAAGGAACAGGCATGTACAAATTTTCTATCAACTTGTCTTTCAAAGCTATTGTGATCTGGGGAGCCAAAGTGATTCTGCCTTACATTATGCCTGCAGGACATTCTGTTTTACTGGCACTATTCCCACCACTATCATTAATATTATGTCAGTGTTTCCACTAAGCACCGTGCCTCTGAGGAGCTTATAGTAACCAAGCTGTCAGAATTCATTCTGGACTCAAACTTCACATACTGTAAATTCCCAGGGATGGACATTTCCTTTCTTTAAAAAGCATTGCATTAATTGATATTGCAATACATATGACATAGCATTCAGAAAATAATTTGGTTTTATATTGCGCTATTTAAAAAGTTGCAGGCAATTTATTGCAGTCAGAACATTTTGGTCATAAGTGGCCACTTCGGAAAAAAAAAAAAAAAGTTACAGAATTGTGTCTTCTGACCTGCACATTGAACCACAAAAGATATTTCTGTGATGTAGCTGAGCTGTCTCGGGGTGCTGAGGCTTTGTGCTTGACAATGCTTGCCACCTGGAACTATTTATTTTGGAGAAAAGTTTCGCTTGACTCTTTATGATGCTGCTTCTGGAGGCAGGGCACATGTAATGGCTCACATGACATCAACCTTTGTTATGAAGGATATGCACTGCTCTCATAAACCTTCTGTGGGGCTTTGAGAGTCCCAGAACAAAGCAAAATAAAACCTCAGCCTCTTACTGTGGCTGACCAGAGAGGACTTCTTGATCAACAGCTTCATTGTCATTAAAGAATCAGTGCGAAATGCCACAGACACGGGGAGATACTTTATGTTAAGAGCTGTCATCCTGTGGCAGAGAAGGACATAACTGTTCTGAGTGTGCAGGATGCATCTTTATCCATCTACTGTTTTCAATAGGAACTGTGTGTGCCACAGACTGGAACCTGCTAGAGATGTATGGCATGCTGAAGAGAAGCACAGGCAGGGAGCTGTTTATAAAATATGTGTACTTCGGTCAGATCTCTTGGAATTCTCTACTTTAGAAGAACAAGTTTGAGAATCTTAATATTATCCTTCCATGGCAAGGGAAAAGAACAGATATTTGGGAGAAGATACTGGAATAACCATCCACCTAATATGATAATGCTTATTTGTTGAAATATTCCCACCAAAGCATGAGCAGGACTGTGTCTCTCCGACAGAGACACTCATCCCCTTCTCAGACTTCTGTGTTGTGTTCAAGGATGGGATCCCATCAACCCAGGAAGCAGCCAGAGAAGGGATCTGTCTGCACAGTAAACATGGAAGACAACATTAAGGACATCTCTTCCAGACGATGGTATTGTAAGGAGACATGCTGGCTTTGCCACACAGGGTGTTTGCGGTGCTGTTGCCCTTGGAGCAGCCAGTGCAGGGGCTGCAGGTCAGGCAGCCTCTGTGCTCCCAGGGCAAACTGGTTAGCTCAACAGGTGGCAACAACACCCGCAACTGGGAAAAGCAACAGCAATGAAAGTCACCAAGTAACCTTCTCACTGGGTTTCCCATTGCTGCTTCCAGTAGTGGAGCTGCCCCAGCGAAGGAAAACCAGGAAACATAGCTAGAAGGGAGCGTAGGCAGGGGCCCATGCTGCCAACCGATTTACAGTGAATTACAGGCTGACAAACTTGTGATGTCAGTTGTCCTCTCTATAAAACACATCTTGTATACAATTTTTTACATTTCTACTTATTGCAATGATAACCCATTCATTCCTTCCTTACAGTGTATGAACGTTTCTGTACTGAGGTAATTTCATACAAACAGTAGGGGAGAAATCAAGAATCTATGGTAGAGTATTACCCAAGTTATAAAAGCAGTTTATTACTCTATTGTGTGTCTAAAATTTCTGGAACATTGTAGCAGATGTATTTTATAGAGAAATGACAACACATTTTAATGAAATCCAGGTTTAGATTCTGGCAACATTTCTTCCTTAATTTTATATTTTGTAACTAAGTCTACTACCCCACCAGGAAAAATCAATAGAATATTTAGTACATCTCACCATCACACCTTTACGTATATTTGTACAGAGAAGAAAATAACTCTACATGACAGACCCGGACTTACTTTTTCTTTACTTGAAACTGAATTCTGTCTTCCTCTGCTGACGATTACAAGTTCCAGTTTGTTCTGGTCTCTTCCAGGTGAAATTTGAGCAGTCATTACAATTTCTGCTGGACCTCTCTTGCATAACATGTGTTCTCTCGTTGATTTACATCACAGTTTTGTACTGGATTGGCCTAAAGTGCTGTGGAGCTGCTCTCCAGATCCCTCCTCACCACACTCAGGGGACACGGGCAGGGTCACATCCTGAGGCCCTTATTGGTGCCTGTCGCAGGGAGCAGCGCCCTAAGGAAAAAAAAAGAAAGAGCCCCACTGTTCCCAGTTCCCATGCCCAGGCCTGTCACAGAGCACAGGAGCACTGTGGACATCCTTCTGAATTCCTCGCGTGCCCAGGTGCATCAGGTACAATTTAGCTGCCCAATGCTAGTTTGTCTCGGCTGACTATGGATAAATCACTGTTTTTAAAAAGGATTATACTTCAGTCAAATCTATTTGCTTTATGAGAATGTTTCTCACACAGGAGTATCTCTGCCAAACTATGTTTCTTCCTCAAAAGTATGTGGATGCTGCAGGCTTTCTGACAGGCCACTGTAGGCATTTAAAATGAACAAAAAAATAATAGAAAAATGAGTGGTAATGCTCATCTGCCTAATACATTCTTCTTGGAAAAATTGAAAATAAAAGCATCCTGAGGATGCTCCTTCAGGAAACACCTGATGTGGAATAGTTTCATCCGAAGGGCAGAACTGTAACACTTGGCAGCATCACAAACAACTTTAAACGAGGCCTTACACTGGCAAGTGTTGAGGCAGCTCGTTCACAAGTCTCACCAGCAGCTCTACCTTGGGCACGACACCTGCGTTCCTGGGCCGCACACAGGGCTGCGCAGGCTGACCAGTGCTGCTGCCACACTAACCGTTAAATCATCCTGCAATACTGCTTAAATCATCTTCAAAATGTTTTTATTAACTCGTGGTGCTTCTGATGGCTTTACAGAGAAAGAAGAAAACATATGTGTAATCTATACACAGGTACAGATTCCTCCCAGGCAGCTAAGTCTTGGTGCTCCTGCATTAGGAACCACCTCAGGGTCTCCACATGCTTTACACATGGAGTGATGGAGCATGAACACTCCACTCCTGCCAGGCTTGACCACACTGACTCCTTCACCTGCTGGCTTACGTGCAATTTCAACAGGACCACAGAAGCCCAATGGTTACAGTGCATTTTGTGAACCCAAATCACCTCAATTCAAAATAAGACAATGAACAAGAACTGCAGCTTAAATGAAACCACTATAATTTTTAAGCAGCACTACAGGCTTCTTGAAATCCACAATAACTTTGGTACAAAACAGGAAATTAAAACACCATAATGAAATCTATTGCACACAGAGCATTCTCAACATAAACCATACCTATGATGTTACCATAACACAAAACATAAGAAAAATCAGCAATTTTATTTTCAAAGAAAATGTGATGGTGTTCTCCCACCACCAGTTAAAACTGGTTTGCAGTAGAAGCTCCATCAAATTTAAGACTTCAGTCACCTGGCTGATTGTAAAGATGTCTGAAAGATGATTGTGCTGTTACCAGAACAGGGTAGTTGAACCTTCCCCAAGCAAGATCAAGTTCTCTATCAAACAAGCCTCACGGGATGCACATAAAACCATGAGAAATTAGGAGTGGTAGGTAGTCCTGGTTAGGAAGAACTCACCAATGCAGCCAATAAGCCCAAAGTCCCAAGAGCCTTGGGAACCTGAAAACAGCATGCTGCAGAATGTGAGGCTATGTCAGCTTCTTTGAACTGAGATTCAGTATATTCACAGGTCTGAAATGTTCACAGTTCCTTGCTCTGGTCATCTATTACAATTTCTCTAGTTTCTTGGAGGTTTATTTCAATGGTTGATATCCCAGGCCAGTTATGCCATTCTTTTCTGTATATTCCCAATGATACTTTTTATTTACTATCATCTTCTCTGTTCTGCCTAGAAAGCTTTTTAAGTAATCCAAAATCAACTGCTCCTTTTGTTTTTCCCTTTCAATCACAATTTACTTATGGTGAGTGTTTCACAGTCCAACAGGCTACTTGACCCACAGTGCTCTTCTCTAAATGGCTGTGGCAGCTTCACCCAGTCCCATATCTAATGGCACCAATGTGCCATCTCATTCATGCCTTTCCTAGATGCTCCAATGAACAAATAAAAGTTCGCTATTTAAATTACTGCTTAAATAGGAGTGTGTGTTAACAACTCTTAAAGAGGTAGCTCACACATCTGAGACCACTTGTCTCAGTTCTCTACAGGCATTCATATCTGAAAATGTTGGATTCGTATTTTGGGTATCTCCTTTATAACAGTAAAGGCCAGAGACTTGCTTGTCCATACAGTCTTACTCTGCCTCACTGCCTCAGTGAGGAGCTTTCACTTTCTCTATAGAGTACACTATATATACATGTTTGCACACATATACACTGCTTTGTTCACACATATATACACTGTTTGCACAGAACACAGCATCCCTGACAAGAAGAGGGGACCCCCACCCCCTAAAACCTAAGAAAATGTGAAGGGAGGGTGAAGCAACCAACCACCTCACTACCACTGAAGGGACAGACCCCACACAGAATCACAGAATTGCTATGGTTGGAAAGGACCTTTAAGATCACTGAGTCCAATCATTATCTACCTCTACCAGGCCACTTCTACACCATATCCTTGAGCACCCTATCTAGACGGCTGTTAAGTGCATCCAGGAATGGTGACTCAACCACTTCCCTGCGCAGCCTGTTCCAATCCTTGATAAGCCTCATGATGTAGAAGTTTTTCCTAATGTCTAACCTAAACCTCCCCTGGAGCAACGTAAAGCTATTTCCTCTTGTCCTGTCAGTTGCAGCTTGTGAGAAGATACCAACACCCACCTCCCCACAATCTGCTTTCAGGTAGTTGTAGAGAGCGATAAGGTCACCCCTCAGTCTCCTCTTCTTCAGGCTAAAAATGGCCCCCATTCCACTCCCATTGCCTCCCTGCATCTCCCAGCTATTTCCAGGCATGCATTTCCACCACTCCTCTTGTACCAGGCCTGGCAATCATGGAATCAGTTTAGAAAGCATCAAATGCAATAAACTGACAGAAAAACAGCCCTCAGCTGGATAGTTTTATCTTCAATTACGGAAGTTAACTTATCCTTGGAATTGTCTAGTGAGGGCCACACCTGGCAGAAGGGAGGGAAAAAACCCTCCCATGGCTGAGAGTCAGGACAGGCTGCAGGGGGGTGGAATCCCCTCCTTTGGCAAGCACAAGCTGTCAGGCTGATTCAGGTACTGCTGGGACCTCATACTGCACCACTGGCAACCCCTTTCATCCTGGTCTGCCGTGTTTTCATCATGGCATATAGCACAGAATCATAGAACCATCACAGTTGGAAAGGACCTCGAGGATCATCTAGTCCAATCTTCATCCCAACATCTCCCTAACCACTAGATCATAGCCTCAAGTGCTACATCTACTCAGTTTTTAAATACCTCCAGGGACAGTGACTTCACCACCTCCCTGGGCAGCCTGTTCCAGTGCCTGACCACTCTCTCAGTAAAGAACTTCTTCCTAATATGCAATCTAAACCTGCCCTGACACAACTTGAGGCCATTTCCTCTTATCCTATCATTAGTAATTTGGGAGAAGAGACCAGCACCAGCCTCACTACAATCTCCTTTAAGGTAATTGTAGAGAGCAATAAGGTCTCCTCTCAGTCTCCTCTTCTATAGACTAAACAACCCCAGTTCCTTCATACGCTCTTCATAAGCCATGTTTTCCAGATTTCTCCCCAGCCTCGTTGCCCTTCTCTGCACCTGCTCCAGCACCTCAGTGTCCTTCTGTTCAACCAGACAGCACCACCCCCAGTACAACCTGCACCCCGCAGTCCAGGTGACAGACCATGTAACTGCAATCCCATTTCCGAATCATTTCCAACTTTCTCTTCTGAATATATAACATAAGAACCTAAGATTTTCGACTGAAAATAAATTGTGATTGTTAATACAGTTCATCAATAAAACATGAAGTCATGCTTGAATTTACTTAAAACTCAAGACACTAGGTCATTTTTCACATAAATAAAGCGCTTAAGAAGTTCTAGCAGAAGAACTACTTAGGTTCCTAACAGAGCTGTGCTTTATTTGTTACAGCTGTTCATTTACGATACCTGATTCTAGACATAAATTCCGCTGTTTTGGAAAGGGTGGTTCACACTCCCAGCCCAAAGTGTGTATTATCAGGGCAGATAGAAACAATTAATTTTAACAGTATAATAAACTGTATTGTTGCCTGGGAAATCAAACCCTGCAAATGGTGGCAAGGCTGAGTCATTCCCTTTGGTAAGAAAATGATGATATGCTGTAACTTAACGGAGATTAAAAACTGTACAATACCATCCAGGCTACCCAAAAGGAAGTTAGTAAAAGCTGAAGGTGAGCTCCAGTAGAATCATAGAATCATTTAGGTTGGAAAAGACCTCTAGGATCATCAACCTTTGTCCAATCTTCCTCCAACATCTCCCTTATCCCTAGACCATGTCTCAAAGACAATAGGTTGTTGGTTCTCTTGTGTTAAATGTGCCATAAATCAACATTTTAAACCAAATGCTGTTGGTTATAGTAGAGATGAACTGCAAGAGCTTTTTTTCTTTGTTTTATAGTATGGACTCATAGTCTTTTTTCTTCTTTATGATGAACACAGAAACCTCATAGGTGAAAATGTATTCATTTTTTCTCCCTTGCATATTTTTAAATAAATAAGAGAGTGGAAACATATCTACAGTGTTTGGAAATGTGAAATCAAACAGCAACATCACTCTTACAGCACCTAACTTCAACAGTTCTAACACCTTAACAAGCAGATGCTTTCTTTGTGGTGCAGAATGTATTCTATTTATTTCTGATACTAGACTTGGGAAAGCAGTTCAACACAGATGTAAATTCACCCTGAATCTCCTTACTCAGAAGTACCTTGCAGAATGGGGCCCTGAGACGCAGCTTCAGTGGCACAGAGCTCTGTGCTGTACTCTGCTGCAAACATCAACAGCAGGATAGGAACACTGCAATAATATACTATCAGATAGAGCTTAATGGGATGCTTAAGGGATGGGAGCCTCTATCAATATGAGAATGGGCTGAGAGAGCTGGGACTGTTAAGCCCTGAGATGGCTCAGGGGTCCCACCATTGTGTATAAATATCTCATGGGAGGGAGTAAAGATGAGCCAGGCTTCTCAGTGGTGCCCAGGACCAGAGGCAATGGTACATACCAAATTTCAGAAGAAAAATAAACCGTTTGGATATTTTTTTACTGTGAGGGTGACTGAGCACTGGAGCAGGCTGTACAGAGAGGTCTCTCCATCCTTGGGCATACTCAAAACCCACACAGACTTGGCCGTGAGCAACCTGCCCTTCTGATCCTTCTTAGAGTGGAGGTCTGGATTAGGCAGTGTCCTCCAGAGCTCCCTTCCAGCCTCAGCAGTTCTAGGAGTCTCTGATAGTTGCTTATTTTGCGCCTGCAAGAATATACATTTCTGCATCATTTTACAAAAAAATTTACTTTTTACTCTTGAAATGAGAAATAAATTCACAGCACTTGTGGAAATAACCTAAGTGTAAATTCAGTGAAAACACACAACCTTCTCCCCCTTCATTCTAATATGGACAACAAACAACTCTCAACATTTTTAAAGTTACCACATCAGAAACACAGATCTCTCTCTTACTTATTTTGTAAGACACAGCCACAGACTCAAATTTACTCTAATACAAGAGTCTGTTCTTGAAAAAACAAGGCCATAAGTAGAAAGCACATGCATTTGATCTTTCCCAAATGCAGTGTTAAGGGAAGATAAATTTATGATTTACCCCTTTATTTATTTTAACCTACTGCTACAGTGGTTTATTGTATTATTGAGCCACATTAGACATCTATTTAAATCCGTCTCCATATAGAAAAAGTGTTTGGGTTTTTTTTTCCCCAGAAGCAGCGATATCAGTAGCTTATTAAAAGCTTTTCTAAGTATTAGAGAGCCCAGGCCATGATGCAGCGAATAGGGGTGTTTGAATAGAACAGGGGGAGCAGCCGGCGGCAGCACCGCCTCGCCCCTGGCCGCAACGCCCTGCTCAGGGTGGCGGCCCCAGCCCGGGTGTCTGTGGGTTTAGGAGGAACCAGGCAGAGCCGTGTCCCACAGCTGCGGCTCGTCGCGCTGCCTCAGAACCATGCGCTGCCAGGCCCAGCAGCGCCGCGGCGACAACAGGAGCCCCGACCCAGCCTCGGGCAGCCCGGGCCCGCACAGCAGCCGGTCTGGGTACCCCCGGGGCTTCTGGGCCAAGCCGCCGGCAGCCCGGGAACCCACCCCCTCCCGCAGGCGGGCAGCTGAGGCCGCTCCCAGGCAGCAGGCCCCAACCGGACAGAACCGGCGACTGTCTGGCAGCCGGCGGCCGCGCCTCCTCTGCTCCTGAGGCCACACCCTCCGCCCCACTCCCGGTCTCCAGCCCTGGGGCCCGTCCCGCCTCGTGCCACACCCTCTCCACCCGCGCGCATGCCCGCGCCCCGCCCGGGGCCTGCGTGCGCTCGGTCCCGCCCTCTCCCTCCTCTCACGAGCTCTGAGGCGCCGGCGGTTGTTTGCGCGGTGGGACAAGATGGCGGTGGAGTCGCGGGTTACGCAGGAGGAGATTAAGAAGGAGCCGGAAAAGCCGATCGACCGCGAGAAGGTGCCGGGGCAGCGGCCGCCACTCCTCTTGGGCCGCTCCTGGGCGCGGCCGGGCGTGCACCGGGAGGGGGCGGGCGGGCGGTACAACGGTGCCGTGAGGCCCCGGGGCCGGGGAGGGGGGCGGCCTGGGTGGCGGGCGGCCCTTCATCCTCATCCTCTCCCCGCAGACCTGCCCGCTGCTGCTCCGCGTCTTCACCACCAACAACGGGCGGCACCACCGCATGGACGAGTTCTCCCGCGGCAACGTGCCCTCCAGCGAGCTGCAGATCTACACCTGGTGAGTGTGTGGCGGCGGGGGGCNCGGCCCGAGCCATGCCGCGCCGTCCGGTTCTGGGGCGCTGCGGGAAACGTGGCCGCCCGGGGCTCCTTGTCTGGGCTGCAGCTGCGGGAGGGAGGTCGAAGGGGCCTTCCTTAAAGCGGGCTTCGTGGGGAAGTTTTCCTGGGGGCGGTTGTTAGCTCCGCTGTGGCGGCAGCGGCCGCTTCTGCTCATGGCCATGGCAGCTGAGGCATGCAGATGTGGAAGCCCGGCTTTAACTGGGTGCTGATTGCCGCACGCTGGACAATTTAACCGCACTGAGTTCCAATTACTGCTGCATGTAAGCAGAGGCTTGTGTAGTGGCCTATTTTTGGTTATCACAACCAATCTATTCAACGTTCAGTTTCTCCTTTAGTGCTTAAATTTTTGTTCCAAAGGCCCTGTTTTTTCCAGCAGAAGTAGTGATTGCAGAAGGCTTGAGCTGTTGTGCAAAGGGTGTTGGTTTAATCCAGAGCCTACTGAGAGTGGAATAACGTGTTTCTTTTTGTATGATCAGAGAACAGTGCTTTAGCAGAGCTGCTTTTATTGCTTTCAGATTTAGTTTGGAGAACTGCTTTGATCAGCGTTGCAAACATATTAGGCTTTTTTTATAGTACTTTGAAGAATGCTTTTGAAAGTGAGTTATGCTACTTTTAAAATCTTATTTTTTCTTCAAGGTGTCTGCCAGGGTTATAACTTGTATATTGCATGGTTGACTAAATCCATTTTTGTGGCTCGCAAAGCATGCAGTTCTAATTTACTTCTTAATGGGATTTGTGGACTTGGTCCAGGCTATTGATGGTGTCTGAGCTGTTTGCCATCTGCAGAAGTCAGAATGGGCATTGTCTGTTAACACACGGCTCCTTGGTTGCTTGAAGCTTGGAGTGAGTGTATAGTCTGTATAATTAGAGCTGCTTTAGTTGCTATGATTGGGCCCTTTTGTTCTTGAAATTCTGGAAATGAGCTTTATCCCTGATATGGTTGAAGTCTGGGAAAAGGAGTGCTGTCTACTAGGGGAGAAATGGGAATCTTCATGGAAATGGAAAACTGTTACTTTTTTTTTCTTCTTCTCTTACACTTCCTCTAATATTCAAGAAACTATTTTAACATAGATGCCAACTTAGGTGAGGAAACTCTTATACTTTTCAGTGTATAAATACATTAATGAATTTTAAAAAAAGGCCCCCACTGTGTAAATAGTAACTCTTCTGAGAGACCTGGAAAAGCAGATGTTAAATCATGGTGAGGTGAAGAGATTTGTCTTATTATCACAGTCAATTGGAAGCTGGTTAGCAGCTACATCTGCACTAGACCATGTTGTCTCCAGTATACAATACATGGTGAATTCTCCTGGGTGTTATAATCAGTAACTGGAGCAGCTTCTTGTCACTTGATCGTTAGATCAAAATGTAGTGTTTGGAATGTCGTGTAGTTGAGAAATCAATAGCTCACAATGTAGTTGAAATGTAAGATCTCACTCATCTTCAGGTATTGACAGAAAATGCACAAAGGCAAGGAAGTGTAGGTTAAGTTGTAGCAATATATGAATTCCATCTTAAGTGGCTTGTGGGAAGCTTTTTTTAAATTGTTGTGCCTTTGAGAACATGAACCACTTTGGTTTAATCTAGGATGGATGCAACTCTGAAAGAGCTGACCAGCTTAGTGAAAGAAGTTTACCCAGAAGCACGGAAGAAGGGCACACACTTCAACTTTGCAATTGTTTTCACAGATCTCAAGAGGCCTGGGTATAGGTAAGTGGCATTTCTTCTCTGGGTTAATAGAAGACTTCAAGCACCAGAGCAGTAAATTAATTTTCATCAACGCCAATTTTTAAGTTTGGAGACCATAGCAAATTTTTAAGTTTCTTCATAACAGACTATATGATGACCTCTGCAAACCCTACATTTTGCTTGGTGACCATTGTTGTTAATGTGTTCCCAAAAGAATGAACCCATGTGCTTGAAGGCTTTGGTTGCTGTATTGGCAACCAACCTGAACAGGGACCTACAGCTTGAGATACAGCTTTGTTTCTAGTGATTGGAGGTGTGACAGGTGGTGTGTCTGAGAATGCCTGTGAGGTTTAGCAGAGATCTTGTTGCAGGTTTCTATCTTCCAGAACAGCATGAGCTAATGTTTGTCAGCAAACAGTGGATATATCCTGCTCTGTAATCTGTGGGGTCTTGTTCTGTGTCTGTATGGAAGGGGACAAGGGGTTCTCTCTAGTATTTAACTTAATATGGTAGAAGGTTCTCCCCCACCCATCAGAAAGAGGACTTGGTGTATCTTCTCTTGATGCACCTGGTGCTGGAGAGAAGCCCCCCCAGTGTCCTGTGTACCTGGCTAATCACTGACTACAGTGCAGAGGGTGGCATGGGAAGGTTGTCGTGACCTGATAGAGTTCCTGTTTTGGACATCTAGGGAGATCTGCCTCTGATAACTACCTTGCCTTTCCTCTCCGGCGTGCAGGGTGAAGGAGATCGGCAGCACCATGTCGGGCAGGAAGGGCACAGATGACTCCATGACGCTGCAGTCTCAGAAGTTCCAGATAGGAGACTACCTGGACATAGCGATTACACCCCCGAACCGTGCTCCGCCCCCGTCCAGCCGCATGAGACCCTACTAAACTGCTCCATCTTCTGTTTATTCCCACTTGCTGTTCTAAAGCAGGCCTTTTTTTTTTTTTTTTTGCTTTCGTTGCTAAGCAGAACACCTGAAAACAAAGCTCAGCATCAGAAATGAAAGTTACCTTTTAAACCTTAACTTTTAGTTTTAGAAGAACCACTTCTCTTTAGCAGTGCCATCACCCTGTCCCTGATTGTTAGAGCTTCAACGGTGAGTCCATGTGTCCTGTGTTTCAAGACTTCCATAAAATACAACTAGAAGGATTACAGATGTTCTATAGTTCTGTCTTGTTTGGAATAAAGATTGGTGGTGTTGATCTTTTGATGGTGTTGTGGTGTTTGGTTTGGGTTTTTTTTAAAGTGTGTTTCTGCAGAGAAATTCAGAAGTCAGTGGAAGTAGGAACTGAAGGAGGGCCAAAGCTTTTCCTCTTGACAACTTCAGGGCTTAATATTGGAGGTAGGTGGCCTCCTTATACAGGAGGATTTCGTTAAGCACTGCTGGCTGGGTATTGCAGAAAGCCTGTGAGAGATGTGGTTGAAGTTGGGCAAAGTCAGTGTTACACTCCCTGCCAATGTAGGTCTGTGGACAAGGGAAAGTCAGAGGTGAGCTGTGTAAGGCTGCCTGTCCTGCAGGACAGTGAGGGGAGCCAGGGCAGATCACTGTGGCTTCCTGGGGCTGCTCCATCTTGTGCCAAGATGATGCCAATCCATGGATTGGGAGTGGTTTTGATACTGTGTGAGTCTGTGTGAGGGACGCTACTCTTAGGGAAGCAGCTGATGTTGTCTGGTACCTTAAGAAGCAGGAGAAAGGAGGGGTGATCCATTTCCCAGCAGATCAGTGCAACACAGGAGGATAGGGCCTGTGGCTTCCCATAGCTCCATGCTTGCCAGTTTCTTCTGTCGCTGCAGGGGGAGATCCAGAGGCAGGCAGGAACCCCTAGTCTGGCAGCAGGCTCCAGCTGTCCACTCTGCCTCTGTCTGCTGGCCATGAGCATCCAGCTGGTCTGGAGAGAGTCAGGCTCTTGTTTTCTTCACGTTGTGCCCCTGTGTGCTGAGAAAGGCAAGAGCAGGAGAAGTAGGAGCTGTAGCTGCTCCTTGGGGCCTTCACCTTCCTTGCTTAAGGCCTTAGAGCAGAGGCTAAGACTGAAGTAGGTGTTCCTGCCTTGCTTTCATGAGCTATGGTTGTTTTTTTCTCTCAGGGGTCCCTTGGTGCAGTATGGCCTGAGGGATTTTAGGTTCAGTTCTGCCCATGGTTCACCCTCTTCTGTCCCCTTTTGCTGACTTCTAAGTTAGAGCATTGGGATTTCAGCCTTCATGAATGACCCTCATTTGCAGAATCACCTGCATCAGAGTGCAGAATGAGTGAGGCGAGTCCTGTGGTAGCCAGCATGAGGTACAGCATTGCACAGCCTCCCACCAAAGGCAAGGACAGACCTACCATTAGAGGTACACAGGAATACAGGCTTTTCCTCATTTTTTGTGTCCTGGTTTTTGCTTTTGTTGCATTTAAGGATAATTCTCAAAAGTAGTTGCTATATAAGGCAACAGCAGCGAGTCCATGTCTGTGACTCAGCTGCTCTGGGACACGGCTTGGCTTTGCTGCTGGAATGGGAGACATGGCCCAGCAAGGGCTTGTGCCTGCCCAGCTGGGGGCAGGTCTTCACACACTTCAGAAAAAAAGGGGAACACCTACTGGCTTTATATTTGGTGACCCAGGAAGCGGAATCACCAGGCAGTGAACATGCAGAGCTGCCTTCAGTAGCAAACCCTTCAGCTTGACTGCTGAGGTGTGGAGTTCACTTGACTGCTGTGGAAGTACAAACCTCAGCTGACCTCTTCCTGGCTGCTTTCTCTTGAGAAAGAGATTTGTCCTCAAACACCAGCACTTCACACAGAAAGGTAATGCAGAAGGGAAGAGAGTTCAACTTTTTGTGCATATTTTAATGGTAAAAGAGACTGAGAGATCAGTGCAGTTAGGGTTTAGCGGTTCTCTACATCAAAAATCCATTATGCAGTCAAAGCCAACAGCAGGGGTTTTGAACTTGGTCATCAGAACACAGTGAGCAGCTGTGAAAGCAGCTGGCACCAGGGTTCAGCCCTCCAAATATTGCAAGAGGTGGAATGATAAGTGGCAGTTGTCACCTGCTGAGCTCCTTCTGCACAGGAGGGAATTCACTCACAGTAAGGAGGTTGTGTGTGTCTCTTCCAAAGCTTCTGTAAAAGCCGAGGAAGGATGGTGGTCCCTGAAGAGAACCAAGTATGGACAGCTCTGGGATTTGGGGAAAGTAAAACATGGTCTCACAACTCAACAACAGTGAGCAATCCCATATGCTGAGGAAGCACATGAAGTGTGGACATCTGTCAATCCACAGGACTTGCTTTGTATGCAATGAGTTCATGAGGAATTTTTGTCCCTCATCAAAGCAGCTGGATGAGATTATTTTTTTTTTCTTTCCCTTTTCTGTTTGGATGCTTAAAGCCCTCACAGACGCAACTCTGTTTCATACCTGTACTTTCACCAGCAGCCACCCCTCCACAAAATTTTCAAAAAAGGATTTTCTGATTGTAATTTCTCAGAGGTAAACACCACACACAGCACCCCAGCCAGCAGGCAGATCTCACCTCCTGCCCAGACGCCTCCAGGGATACCACACATACCCCTGCCCTTCTTGCAGGTGTCTCTCCAAGCCTTGTCCCCATCTTTCCTTAGAGGGGTTTGGTTTTTCTCTGCCTTGAACTAGTGATGAACACTTGGGTCACTTGTGCAGGTCTCCCGCCCTTGTGATCCCTGGTCCATCTGGCTGCAGCTGTGAGCTGGGCTCCCCACCAAGGCCCATCAAAGCACCCCACACCCCGCTGTGGGGTGCAGCAAGGTCACAGGGACCCAGCTACAGAACTGAGGCCATTCCTTCTTCAGTTAAGGAGTGAGGACAACTCACACACACCTTGTCAATAACCTGGGCTGCATCAGACACGCTCCTTGCTCTGGTGGGAGCTTAAGTCTTGCTTTGCAGCTCTGGTCAGAAGCAGAAAGAGCTGTGATGCAGCAGGAAAACATTAAGCGTTTTCAGCAAGTTTTCACTCTCATGAAAGAAAGTGTGGAAAAGTGAGATCTCAGAAACCCTGTTTTGTCAGAGCAAATAAATGACAACAGCCATGGTCCTGTTCAAAGAACAGTGCTGTAAGTGATGTGACAGTGAAGATAGGACCTGCCAAAATCAAAGTGAGCCTGCTTTTGTCTCAGTCCTTGTGTCTTGACATTACAGATCAGCTGGGTTAAAAAAAAAAGTGTCAGTTTTTCTGACAGAACAGGACTGTGAGGAATGTGATTGTAGCACACCCGTCACGCTGTGCACAGCAGGCACTGCTTCTGGCCACAGTGACCTGGCTGCGACGAGGAGGAGGTGCCTGGCTGGCATACTGGGGCGAGGCACTGGAGATAAAAAGTGGCTGAGGGCTGGGTTCAGAGGGGGCAAGGTGTTCGGGACTCTCCCCAGGTTATTTCCAGTCTCACAGAAATGACAGGTTTAAGTGGAGACATCCTGGCCCAAAACCACACTTGAACTCTTCAACACTCAGCAAGAAAACCCAGTGACTGCTTCCCTTCTGTTGCCTCAACACTGCCTGTGCCTTTGCAGGTGAGCAGAGATTTGAGTCAGCACACAGAGTCCACGGGCGCTTTGACCTTGGAGAACAACAATTAGTTCCTGTTGGCTGGGGAAGCAGGAATGGCTTCCCCTGCAGCCATAACTGCAGTGACGCAACTGAGGGCATGGGCCCTTCAGCTGAGGCAGGACCATGCAGCAAAGCCTCAGACTGGCTCACAACAATTGCATAAGCAATCCCTTAGCTGTGACCCCAGGGCTTTAAGCCATGAGTACATTATGCTGAGAATTATGAACGCATTTGAACACCTTCCTGATGGGCATTCTGCAAACTGTCCTTCCTTTGGTCTCACCCAGGCGCAGTGCTTGCGTAGCACAGCATCTTCTCCCATGTACCATTCCTGCATGTGCACACTGGTGCTATTTATTTTTAAAACTTTTCAACTTGAATTAGATAAGACAAGATCAAAGAAATTTACAGCCCTGGTCAGCTCCCTACCATGATATCAACTGCTCCTTTGTCAAAGCGGGTATTACTTGTAACAACATCGTGAGGTTTCATGTTTAATTTGATAGATAATACAGCCAGCATTGACTCATGTCTTCATGGTAGAAGGTTGTATTCCTGTGGACTAATATACATGTGATTCCACAGTGTGGCCACTGGATGTTGTCATTGCTCCTTATAAATGCCACAAACTCTGTCCCATGGGGAAACAAGTAACTCCCAAAATATAAGGCAGTGCCAACATCAGCTACAGCTGTTGATGGAGCACAGGCAACCACCATGAGTAATGAAATATCTGAATAACGACAGCAGGGAGCAAAGCAAATGTCACACCTTACAGAAAATCTAAAGCATCCATGATCCTAGAATCATTAAGGTTGGAAAAGACCTCTATAACCATCAAGTCCAACTGCCAACCCAACACTACAATGACCACTAAACCATGTCCTGAAGTGCCATGTCTCCATGTTTTTTGAACATCTCCAGCGATGGTGACTCCACCACTTCCCTGGACAGCCTGTTCTGGTGCTTAACCACTCTTTCAGTAAAGAAATTTTTCCTAATATCCAACCTAAACCTCCCCTGGTGCAACTTGAGGCCATTTCCTCTTGTCCTATTGCTAGTCACTTGGGAGAAGAGACCAACACCCACCTCTCTACAACCTCCTTACAGGTAGTTGTAAAGAGCAATAAGGTCTCCCCTCAGCTTCCTCTTCTCCATGATGCTTTAAATAACCCAGGAAGCCTGCACTTCAGTTATTGCTCCAGTGTTTTATAAAAGCATCAGTCAAAGCACAATGGGAGGCACTAAATGCAATATTTGTCATTCGTCCATTTGACAAGCAACTGGTAAGTTCCATTTCACTGTGAAATCTATATTTGCATTTAACCTCAGGCAAAAATATTTCCAAGATAAGAAAGCACTGACCACCTTAAGGCACTTTCCTAGGCAGGGCAATCCAGATACTCCTTTGGCAACAAATGGGATTATGGAGAGAAGGTTCTGTCAGCTGACATATTTGACATACTTTTAAAAATGAAAAAAAAAAGAAAAAAATTAAAACCACAGCAAATGAAGGAAAATTAAAGGCTATGCTTTCCTGGTTGCTTCCCAGATATCCCTAAATACTGAAGTGCAGTTTTATTCTGAGTTCAATCTTTTCTGACTGCAACCTGCTTCTAGAAGATGTGATCCTCTTTCACCCTTCCCTTACATCTGACCTAACAGTCACACAGGCAGAATCCAAGTTTGAGGTTACTGTTGGGGAGAACAAACTAGAAGAGAAAAGAAAACTAATTATCATTTCAGTGGCTTGGCAAATGGAAGGAACTCATTGTAAAACTGCACTGCCCCTAGATTGTGTGCAAGAGAATTGGTGAAACAGCCTTGAGCAGAAGCAGCCCTAACTAAATTAAGCACCGCACACAACTGTACTCTGAGTCAATTTTGCCTATTTTCAGGTGATGACTGTCCCTTTGTTAAGAGATATTTGTTGTGTAGCTTAAATAAGTGTTTTAAATAGAATGAATCACTTGGAGCTGTAACACTGTGGGATTTACTTATCCCTTTACTTAGCTTCAGTAGCTGAAGCCTTAGGCCACAAGCTGTAAACTTTCACCTAGATTTACTGAACTTGTGTCTATTCAAGCAAGACAAGGCCTCCAGAGCCAGCACAAACCAGAAGATAAGGAGGGTACAAGCATCAACATCAGCTGCAACTAGACAAGAGCCTGCTGCCTGGAGACACTGATAGAATCTAATAAAGAGGCAGGTAGTGTTGGAGGATCTCAGGCCAGAATCACCCTTGGACCACAGGGTGCGTGAAAGGGGGACGAAGGTGGATGAGTGGTCTGTAAGGGTATGAATGCCTCGGAGTTTTTTCATTCAGGGTCCCTCTCTGGAGGCTGTCTGCTTGAGCTGACCCTGCTGCTGCATTATTCTATTAAATGATTCATTTTTATGAGATTTGTTGCCCAAGACTGCTTCGGGCAACCTAGGATTCCACCTGCAGAGCTGCTAACATTGCCTGCCCAGACCAGACTGCACTTCAACACCTTACAGAACTGCTGCATTTGCTGCTTACTAGCTGTTTACCCCAACTGCACTTTCTGACAGGCCAATGGTGTCATTGGATTCATTCCACAACAAACCACCACATAACTTTAAGTTCTTCTGCATTATTCCTGCTCTATGATGTTACATTACCTTAGGTTTGTCCGCCTCTGTGCTTTCTTCAGCAGCGATAGTGGCTTAAGTGGAGCTCTATGCTCCTCCCATGGCCACATTCTTGGTTGTTCCAGTATTTAAACTTGTGCAGTTTCATCCTCTGGCCACACAGGATGTCACTTGTGTGACAGAACTGATCTGAGCAGGGAAAAAAGACAAACCACAAAACTTTCCCTCCCCCAGCTTGAACACCGATTAGTTTCCAACACTGCTTATGCTTTAACTTCTGCTGCCTTCCCTCACCCTCGATGCTCACCCTACTGCTTAGTAGACTGAAATCTAAAAGATAATTGGTATCTCAAAATGCTAATTGAATCCCTTTCATATTAGTTAATAAAATGTAGCAGAAAATACTGTTTAATAGGCAAGAAAAATGATGCAAGTAGCTCATGGTGAGAACCCCAGCACTGCGAGGTACAACTCCACAGTTCCTGAAGGGGGACAAAGGACAGTGGAGCGCAGAGCTGTTCTCAAGTTCAGAGAAAAGACATTTATAAGCCCTTTTTTGAGTTTTGTTAGTTGAAGGCAGAGGGAGGTAGAGCAAGGTGCAGGACAGTAGTGCTGCTTGTTCCATTTCATGGTAAATAGTTTTTGGGATATCTGGCTTGCTTCAGGGCAAGAAAGTCACCATGAAGTGCTGCAGAGAGAGAATGCAGGCTGTGAAACCCCCCTGGCTTAGTGCTGGTAAACCTCTGTCTGGAATATTCTTGCTCTGGAGCAGAATACTTTGTACCTGTTTAAGACCATGAAATTCCATGATTAGCATCCAGCCCATTAAGTGAAGGTGGTAGAAGCAGGCCTGGTCTTCACTCTCTGAAGGAGATGGGTAGAATAAATAAGTCTTTTTATAGCAGCAGATGATAAGTTTTCTGAGCAGCCACCACGCATCCAAGACAGATTTATTTAGTATTCAAAAGTGCTGATCAAGCTCAAAGACTGACACATAATAGTACATACATATTTTTAAACAGAAGCTAGCACAAGAAAATGACAGTGTGTGCAGGCCAGAACTCATACAAAATCAGCTTCTCCAGTTAAACTGTGGCACACTTATCCTGCAGAATGACTGGAATAGCAGGAAAAAGGCTCTTTTAGTTGTTAGGTTTTAGGCAGGATAAGTCTAAGCAACTGGAGAAATACTTCCAGGAAATACTTCCTCAGATCTGATATCCTGAGGACTTAAAAAATGTGGCGCTGTGTCCAGGCAGTTCAGAAAAGCACACACTTCTCTCCTGGGAGAGTCCCTCCCTTCTCCTGTGTTGCACCCCTATCTTCATCTAAATGACAGAATTTTAGCCATCAACAGGAAGACCATGTACAGCTGGTAAGAGCAGTCCTGGAGTCACTCAGAGGAATGGCTGACACTGGAAACAGCAAACTGGCTCCAAACAAGGATAGTAGCTGATATTTCTTGTGGACCAAAGTAAAATCTCTGAGAGGAAGAAAAATTCCAATTACTATGACTACCAGATACTAAAAAAGTACCAGCCAGCTTGGAGAACTTCAGCTTGGTCAGCTATTACAGGGATAATGTGCCTACTTACAAGTGACACCACCATTTCCAGGATGCACATGGCAGCAGCACAGGAGAGTAAGCAGTCACCTACTACCCTGCCAGTAAATCTTTCCAGCAGTTGAAGATACATATAACCAGTACCAATTGCACAGTATATTTAAGAAAAAAAAAATCATATTCGAGCTAGGGTCACCTGCTAGGGCTACAGAGGTTGGACTGTCACATGGAAAACAGATGTATAGCACCTAGTATGATGCTGATGAAAGAAAAGGGTAGTAAGAAAGAAGCAGCAGCAGCATAAGAAATGTCTGCCTGTCAGACAGGTAACCAAGCCTGATGCAGGAACACATCTGATGTGTCTTAGTACTGCAGAAGTGACTAATAGCATAAAAGTGCTTTAAACAGTAAAGCAGGAGTTACTCTTCCAATAAAAGACTTGTTTCTGCTGAAGATACCAAATACTGTTAAAGTACTACACATCACACTCAGCCCTGAGATGTACAGTGTCACCAGAACAGCCGGAGATATCCACTTTCTGGGGCAATATATTGGACTTTCCTTTTATTGCAAACTAACTACACTTCTCTACAGCCTACTGCGAACACAAGCATGAACAAACATGAGATTCAGGTGAAGCGACTGAAGTACTACCTCATACGTGACCCCAGTCCTCTCTGAAACATGCATACATTTAAGAACCCTCAATATATTTTGCCAATAATTTCAATTAAAAATTAAGCACAAGTTGTTAGTTCAAAGAGGTTTATCCACATCATGGATAAATAATTTTTTTCCATTAAAAAAGCTTTTCCTTTGTATGGCTGTCTTGTATTTTCCTTTGCTTTTTGAGCTTGTTATGATTCAGTGGTAAGATCTGTGAATATGAAACAGTCTCAGTGTGGTCTTCAGCCTGATTTCAGATGTTTGGCTTGAAACATCCAGGATATCCCCTGCAAATATATCCAGAAGAGTTAATTAACTTACTATCTCAATCATATTTTGAATTAGTAGAAGACAAAACAATGAAACCTTTTTTTTTTAATTATATGGACAAGAAAAAAAAAAGAGTCAGCTAAAGTAAGAGCTTTGCTCTATTTGATTACTCTATTAAAATACTTTTATCAGTGTCATTCTGGGTTGTTGTGATTATTATTTGACTCCATACATGTTCCTTGTACCTCTTACACAAGTAATCTGTACTGACCCCATGTTTAACAGATAATCAACAAGTGTAATATACATTAATTACACTGAATCAAGAATATCTACACTTCAAGTTGTCACAAAAACTTACTGTTCAAATCAATGGAGTTTTTTTTCCAGCTATTATTCCATTGTTCAAAGATTACTCATACTTATTGTAGACTAATTTCATCTCACATTGTTCATAAGGTAGCTTTGCATTTCAAAGCAACCGTGAAATTGGCTGTGTCACTTAAATAGTTTTCTCCAATTCCTTAGTTTTATTGCCTAAGTCTACTCAGAAGAAAACACTGACCAGTGCTTTCACTACCATGAAATAAAATATACCTATGGATAAAACAGTAAAAATCTACCTTTTTTTTTTTCCTGAAGTTGGGAGGATTCAAACACACAATCAATTATATTATTTCTTCTTTACAATAAAGGTAGTCAGATATCACACCAAGGAATAGTTAGTCACAGCAACAAGAGCTATTTTGGTAGCTGAAGAGCAAGCAGCTACATGGATTTCTAAATGCATTAAAGCATCTTGGTAGCTCCTCCAAATTAAATTACTTATCCAAATTTGTAAAAACTTAACCATACCTGTTCTCTTTGTTGTAATCAGCAAAATCACTTTCACATCTTGTAGTATTTCCTGCCTTGGTCTCCATTTCCTTGGCTTTAGAAGAGTCCACTTTATGATTATACTTGGACAGAATCTACAGGAAATTAAAAGGCAGCAAAAAGCATTATCTAAGAACTCCATACAGGATTCCAGTCTGTACATCTTTAATAAGTAGCAGAGAACTCTTTCTTTTTAATAACAAAATTTGATAGAACTAAGTATTTTCATTATTTTGATATTAAAACTATTAAAAAAAAAAGGGATATTAGCTAACCTGTAGAACATCATCTGGTATCCTTGTTATTTCTGGAGGTGGAGGAGTATTGAGTAACTGGTCATAGGGTTTTATTTTGGGAGGAGAAGGGTCTGCAAAATGTTTAAGATAGTCATCAGAGCTCAAAGCAAAGGGAGTTCTATCTTCTGTGTATTGTTTATCTGTTGCATCATTCTTTGTCACTGATTCAATCTTTTCCCTGTGCTTCACCTGCTGCAAAAGAGGTATTAAATGCCTCTGGTTAGTTTACTTAAAGTATTTAATAAATGTTCTTACAAAATTACTATTACAAAGATCTTCTATGATGACATAAGAAAAAGCAGTACTGAAAAGGAATACCATTTTACTATTTCCTACCTTAGCTTCTGTTTTTAGCCACCTTGTTTCAAAATCTGGAAACCGTGGTGTTTCTGTATGACTGGGAAGAGGCAACTCATTTGTCTCTGGTGACCTCGATAATACTGTATTATTTGTTCTGGAAGAGATTTTCACATCAGGAGTACAGAACACAAGTACCATTGGAGAAGCCATCCAGTCAGCTGCTGAAATTAAGGGTGAGGGGGAAGAATAAAAATAAAAATATATACACACATAAACACATATGTCCCAGTTTAGTTTTCAAAGTCTATTAGATTTAAAAAATTTGCATATTCTAAAACACCTGTATCATTTTAGCTGATATTTGTCATATGAAGAACCATTCAAATTACAGAATTCCATAAAAGTAGCAAACACACACACACACAAAAAATAAATCTAGTCCCACTACTGAACATAACTGAAAAAGCCCAACTTAAATCAACATGGTTTCAGCTTCTCATATATTCAGTTGTCACTTTTTGTTCCAAGATCTTCACACATTTTCAAGAGAACATATTACATCTCCCCTCAAAGAAGTTTTAGCACTACTCTTCAAAGATCTAAGTTACTGTCTTGGTAGCCTCTTTCAAAGCAGTTTCTTTCCCATCTTTAAACAGATCTAATGGGTATTCTCAGGAAAAAAAACACTCATAAGTTGGCAAAACAGTACTTTTATTTCAAATAAGGGTAAGTTGCAGTTACAAAGTAATGTATCCTTCTGCATAATTCTAGATGGATACGAGTAGAAGAACGAGCAAAAATTTATAATGAAGTGAGAAACTTTCCCATAGAAGTCACCAACATTTCATTTTCTAGACATCAGTACTCATACAATAACTGGGCCTGAACAAACTATATTTAACGAGAAACAGTTTAGATGTTTACCATGTGTTTACAATGCACTTACATATGCATTATGTAAAAAAAACCCAAACCAACATATGTGTATTTATTGAACATATTTTTAACTTACCCTTCTCAGCTCTCACGATTGGTTTTGGCCCAGGAGTAACCATGATTCCTCTGGGTGTCATTTCTGGTACTTTCACTTCATGATCATCTTTTCTAACCAACCTGAAAACCAAACCCCTCAATTAGCTCTCAAGTAATATGAAGAAATTGCAACCAAAGGAATATTGTCAGATTGATCGCTTTTCTAGTATTTGTTCAACATGCAAGTCAAAACTTCATATCCTCAAAGGTGACCTTTTATTTCACCATAGATTTTTCATCTCAGATTCTATTGCAGCAATTCTACTGCATGCAGATGTTCAGTCCCTCCACAAATTATCATATACACTGAGATTTCAATCCAAGGCATAAAAAACTCCCAAAATGAAACAAACGAACAATTTAAAAAGTGTCAATATTCTTTGTCCCAAAAGACCAGTTCTCTGTTAGGGACACAGTCTATTTTATTTTGAATTACCTGTTGCCTGCAAATTCTAAATGACAAGAGGAAACCTTTTTGGCTCTTAACCTATTAATGTTATTGTGTACAGGAAAAGATTTTTAATTCAATTTTTAAGTTTGAATAAGATTACTTATGTTAATCACCAGCTGACTTCAAGCCATTTAATATCAATTCCACAAAACTGGAAACTGAGTTTTTAAAATTATTTTGTCATATGCAAGATAGTCTAGTGAAAAAAGGTATAGGCAGTTAAGAGAATACCAGACAAAAAAATGGCAGCTTACCTAAACTTGACACAAAAGTGTGTCTACAAAAAAGTGATTTTAAATGTTTAAAAAGTTATCTTAACTATGAGAATCAGATTTAGAGCTTCTGTACAAAAAGCCCAAGCTCAAAAAAAACCCCCACAAACAAAAAAAATCCATTTGAGGCAGTATATTTTACTTAGGTGAACACATCTCAAAATTTTGAGTTAAAAAAAGTAGTAATTTTTTCAAGTCAGTTTTTCCTTGGAAGTGTTATAGATACCTGAAACCACACAATTTTTAGTTTTTACAGCAGAGAAGAACAAATCTATTGTTCAGAACCTTTTACCCCCCTTCTTTTCTTTCCATATACTCTTGATTTCAGTTTTGTAGTAGGTGAAAAGTACATTGTTCTTTTCACCTGCTTCAAAACTGAAAACCTGAAAAACAAAGTTGGAGGAGTTGAGGTTTAATAAATATTTTTAAGATCTTTGAGATGAATTTTTGAAGTGGTTTTCACACACTGCACAGCTGCTAGACAGATTTCTGCTAGGTACAAAACCTGCCTGGCAAAAGCAATGAATATGAAAGGACAGGGCTGTCTCCAAGCAAGTCAGAATTATTACCTGTCCTTGCACCTGGAAACCACAGGTATAAGGCTATCTCATTTGTACTATACTTTTTACCTATCTGATCCTTGTAGAAGAGATTCTGCCCATTATCTAGTGAAAAAAAAATAAAAATAAATCTTTCTTTTAACTTGTTTATTTGCTGGTTTAGTGTTCTGTCCACTTTAACATGCTGAGCCTTCCCCCTAGCAGTGAGTGCCTTTGGAGGTAAGAGCTATTTCATTGTTTCAACCTTTCTGATCAAACCGCAAGCTAAGTTGAATTTCATGTTGCAAAATAAACAAAACATATAAGCTAAAAGACAGTTAAACAACATTTTAACTGTAATGACTTAATGTCATGACCTCTCACATACGTCAAGAATTCTGAATTCATATGCAGCTTTAATTTCAATCACAGTGTGTGCCATCTGTTTTAGTCATCAATAATGACGGTGTGTTAAAGAGCAGCATGCTGTAACTAATTCTCTATAGAATTTTAATGTTATCATTAGGGGTATGGAAGACTGCTAACATGATTTTTTTTTGGTACTATATATACATATCAGTAGTGGACTAATTGTTTCACTAGAAGCCACAGAAACAGAATCTATATTTGTAGACACATCTATTTATAAATTACAGTCATAATTGAAGATGAAGATCACATTTTAAAGTTCTCATTAAATAGGAAAAAATAGTACAAAACCTCAAAAATTTATAGATATCAGAAGAACTTAAATTGTATGAGAAGCTGAAACTATTTTCAAAATATTATTTGAGGGAATGATTTTTGAACCTGAATCCTTCAGGATTCAGTAACAGTTTTGTTATTCCAATTCAAATAGTTTAGAGCTTTATAAACATTATAGTGTTTACGTAACTATTCAAAAGGAGAGATCCCAAAACTATTTTAAAAGAAAGTGTATCTTTTCACTTTCACCACCCTCCCATAATCTTAATTTAAAAAAAACCACTTAAAATTTAACTATTGCAGTAAACTGGATCTTAGGGGGACAGGGTCATTTAAGTTGGTGTGGCTCTGAAGAACTTTACACCTGTGCCTATACTGCAAATATGAAAGATTTAAAAAAACAAAACCAAAGCTGAATTATTATATCCACAACTTAGTTTGAATATAGTTCTTGGTTTTTTGAGCAGTTTTTCTAAATACCAAATAATTAGCTGCAGAACAGTGAGTTTCTTTTAAATACTGTCAACTTTTAAAATTGAATGTGTTGCTAATACGAACAATTTTAAAAAAGTCTTACTACCTTTACATTACCTTAGAAGCACAGAAAACACACTTCTACTGCTAAGGTATTCTAAATCTTACTGCTGCAAATTCTTTTCTTTAATTTCATTTAGAAACAGTGAACATCTGGAGATGTCTGTTTGACAGAAGACTGGAGCAAAAAGAGCTAACGACACAAGAGATAATAATACACTGTCTCTATAGTTAGACATTTTACTGAGTGATTTAGAAGTTTTTTGCAGGTCTATATTCCTAAAGCTTTTGAAAAGCTTAAATTGGCTAGGTAAGATCCACTGGAGACAACACATCCTCAAATCCAAGGTTAAGGAAAGCAAAAGGCCACCAATATGCTGCGCATCTTCCCTTTGTAAATAGATTGTGTAAGGAAGATGGTGCAGTTGAGGGATGGAGTATATATATACTCCTTCACAGCGTTTAGCACTGCAAAGGGTATGTGAAAAGACATGTAGAGAGTTGAATAAAGGCACAGCGCTAACCAGATAGCAGATAATAAAATAACAACTGCTTGAAGAAAAGGGCAATAGTGGCAAGAAATTAGTAGAGCAAGAATAAAGTACAGAAAATTCAGTAGAGAAACAATCGGAACTTAAGTAATTTACTCACTTCTTGTTTGTCTGAGCAGTTTTGCGAATAAGCGACATCGTGTAATCTTCATTCATACACATGGTATGTTCACTAATGCCGAAGTGTTCAAGTTTTGGGGTTGCACACTCATAATCATCCATCTTTAGCATACATTTTGGTGTTTTGGCCAAAATACGCGGGGTCTGTGGTTTCAGTGGAGTCCTGTTCTTTGAATTTTCTTGATATGCATTTGTTGCTTGTTGTCCTTTCACCGCACTCCAAGACCTGGAGAAGGCATATTGTGAAAGACCAAAGTCGGAAAGCTGGGGGTTGCGCAGTGGGTCTTTGGGCGCTGGTGGCTTCTCGGTACAAGTCGGAAGTTGAGGTACATCAGCCTTTTCTTCATCAGATTTATTCTGGACAGGCACTGTTGAATCACTGTTAATTATTTCTTCCTTCTCTTCTGCTTGAGAAAAGCAAAAAAAATTGTCAGAAGTTTCTATTTTAAGAATTTATAAAATAAAATGGGACTTCCCCCACAATTCAAAGTTTTTTAATATATTTTAGTAAAAAATAGATTCCTTCACTTTAAAGCACTGAACCTGAAGCTATGTTGTGGTTTAACTCCAGCCAGCAAGTAAGCACCATGCAGCCACTCGCTCCCTCCTCCCCCTCCCAGTAGGATGGGGAGAAGAACAAAAAAAAGTATAACTCATGGCCTCAGATAAGAACATTTTAATAACTAAACCAAAATATAATAAAAGCAATAATAATACAATTATAATAAAATATAATAACCACCATAGTAATTAAAATAAATATAACAAGAAGAGGGAAAAATAAAACCCAAGAAGAGGCCAAGCGATGCACAATGCAATTGCTCACCACCCACTGACTGATGCCCAAGCAGTGATCCCCCCTGTCCTGGCCAGCTTCACCCAGTTTATATACTGGGCATGATGTTCTATGACATGGAATATCCCTTGGGCTACTTTGGGTCAGCTGTCCTGGCCATGCTCCCTCCCAGCTTCTTGTGTACCTGCTCACTGGCAGAGCACAGAAAACTGGAAAGTCTTTGACTTAGGATAAGCACTGCTCAGCAACAACTAAAACGTCTGTGTTCAACACTACTCTCACAGTAAATCCAAAACACAGCCCTGTACCAGTTACTGGGAAGAAAATCAGCTCTGTCCCAGCCCAAACCAGGACAAGTTACAGCAGATCTCAAAAACTTGTAACAGGCTAAGCTATTATTTATAATACAGGTCACGCGTTTACTGAATTTCATTCTATGGGTAACTATTATTTCTAGGAAAAATGAAATGGAAAGATTTTTACATAGGTGTATTTTTAATAGAAGTTATCTCTCTGCATGGAGCAGGCAGGAAGTGCTAATCTTAAATGTAGTTGTTTTCATTTCAGTGCAAGAGTGGAAATTAATAAAAAATGTACAACATAAATGACAACGAAAACATTAGTATAGAACTAAAAATGGTTTTGGGAAAAGAGCAAAGGTTGCAGCATACAGTACTGGAATGCTCGTTCTTCATAAAAACAGTATTGAAGAAAGGTTATGAAGCAGCAACAACTCGAAAGAGGATAGCTTTTTAGATAACAAGGAGAGTCCACTGCAGAAATAAGCAAACATGTAATTTGTACACTTCTTTAGTTAGATAAATTGAAACACTCCAAAATATTTGTGAGAATTTCTGCACAACGTAAAAAGCAAGGGGAAAAAAAACGCTATTTAAAATAACATGGCAGAGGAATTATCTTTTAACCTGTATTGCTATTACATATTCAGATACATTTAGCTTAAAAATAAATCTTAAAAAATAGATTAACCTTGTAGCTCTGTTTGGATTCTTCTTTAAAGGCAGAGACAGGACAGGAAGAAAGGTACTATGAAATCAGAGCCTTCTGCATATTGTTGTAAAACACTTGTAGTAGCTTAACTCAGGTGGCTGAATGTGGTCCATGATCACAGTTTTGTTTTGTGTAATGACTGGATAAGGGTCAGGGGGAAATTAGAGTGTGCTCTGCCAAAGGCTTCTTGAATATTGACCGGGCCCTTGAAACAGAAAGGGGTATGTGTAGTACTGACAGTTACAGTATTTTAAACTCGTTTAGTATATAGAGATTTTTCACACAGGTGCATGTGCCTTTTCTGACTGGATTAAGGATCTTCCCTCCTCCAATGATGAAGCTTGCCATGTGTCACCCGATTCCCATACCTGCTTCTCTTGCCCCATTTGTGCTGCAGAGCACATTATTTTAATATTTTCTCTATGGTGATTTGTTAATGGAATCATCACATGAATAGTAACTAATTTAGATGCATCTACAATAGTTTCCCATGTATGTGAAGCTGAAGCAGCATAGTTCTCTGGGTGATGAAAAAATGCTTGCTAACGTGTTTTCTGAATATAACTATAACTGGAGGGGAAAAAAAACAACCCACACACTAACTTAGAAGCATGCCAGGAGCTCTAAGTCTGTATTTTGGTTTATTCTTATGGCACCACTCACAACAGAATCTTTTACCCTCTGGATGTTACTATAAAGCAAATAACATAGAGGTACTTGATCTTTTAATTAATAGAAATATACACATAGCTAAAGAGAAACATTTTACAAAATTACGTTTGTCTTCATCTACTGTATTGCCAAGAAAAATTACCTGTAGAGTCTTTGATGTGTGGTTTGTAGCCATATTTCTGGAACAGTTCTCTTATTTTTCCAAAATCTGCTGCATTTCTTTTCATCAATATTTCACTTGCCTTCATAAAGTCATGAATCGCTTGTTTCTCAGAGCTACTCTTGCCAAGACTGGCATTAGCATTTTCCTTTGGGGGCAAACATAGAAATATTGGTTTTCAAATCACCACATGGTAGTTGTTTACATATAAAGTGATTTGGGAATAAGTATTGAACTTCAATTTGGATGAAGATAAGCAGTAAATTTAGGTCTTATTTATACCTGAAAATTAGGTTACCAAATATCAAGGTATATATATCAGGGATACATTTGGAATGAGCATACAAAAAGTTACAAAAATTAAACTAAGGTGACAGCTTGCAGTATGATAACTACTTACTGGTAACCTCTCAAGCAGAAATATATGCTTTTACTCCATAAAAATATGAGATAACAGCAATTAGTTTGGACTCTTAGTCCCCACGTACAAAGAATCAATGCAGAGCAGATGGTAAACCTCAAGTTTATATCTTAGCTTACTGCTCAATTATTTCTACATTTGCTTATTTCTATAGCCCGTTTTTCCTACTTCTATTAAAGAAATAAAGAACATTCTTTACAAGTTTAATGAAATGGCTGAAGATACTGAAACTTTTGTGAGGATTTTCTTTATTCTAAGAGCTGGTCATTGAACACAAACAAGCATACCTCTTCTCCAGGGAGCTGCAGTTCCTGAATCCTTCTCCCCTATACCTACGCCTTGGCACAGCTACAACTTCCCTGTACCTTTGTCCCCTGCTGATCCGAGTGACAACAGTGATTGCAAACTAATAAATCCTGCTAAATCTACTTTAAGTCACCCAAAAGTGTTTGGGCACTACCCTGACATCCACAGCCATTATAAACACTTCAAGGTAAATGAATAAAATAAGGGTCAGAGCTGCAGACTAACAAAGTTGTATTGTGGTTTAATGATTAAAATAGAACCATAAGTTTATGGAACACCTCCCCGACCCATTTTTTCAAGAAGGAAACGAGTTAAGACATTACCTTCAGAGTTCTGATTTCACAATGGAGGTCTTGTAAGACTCTTATTGGAGATTCATCTTCATAGTCTTTGATATGCATGTTCACATAAAAGGGTTTGGAACGAAAAAAGGGGGATTAACATTTCAATAGGCAAGTACATTCTACATCAGAACGTGATCTCCTATTATTAGAGATGTTGGAATCACATTGGAGAAAGAATCAAGATAGAGAAAACCAAAGAGAAGCTAGTTCACATCAGGTACCTTGCATAACATGAAGCTGCTGTTTGCACAGAGAAACTGCTCAGGCTTCCATTTTACTGTTCCAGCTAATACTGTAAGAATTTATGTATAGCACATGCTGATACAATAGCTATCAAGGATTATTTATGCTAAATTTTTATAATTAAAGAGCTTGAACTTCAAATAATAATAATAAAAATTGAAAAAACTGATATAGATACCACTGAAAAATATACATCAACAAAAAGCTGAATTCTGCCTTGTTTGCACATGGGCAGATGACAGTACTGTGCACTAACACAAACAGCAGTCATTACTTATATCACTAAAAATCAAGATTAATGCAAATAGTGTAAAAGAGGACACCTGCTATGAGACAAGCAACAAATCCAAGTGGAAGCTTGAGCTCTCTATGCAGAGAGAAAGCAAGTCCTGCAAATACATTTTCCTGTCTCAATCCATGAAAAGAGTAAAAGCAAGAATGTGATTCTTCATTCATCCCGTTTTTCCCTGTGACGGAAGCTTACCTACGCATCCAGAAAGGAACTCGGAGAGACAATGATGAGAGCGGGAGCCCAAATAATACCTTGCAGAGCTACTCCCAAGCCCATCAGCCCACCAAGGGCCCATCTCCACATGTCCAGAGGAGCATAGGGGGCGGAATACCGGCAGGAACCCAAATCACTGATTTCTGAGGAACTATCCCAGCAGAGCCATCAGCCCCAGCGTCCAGGTGTGACGCCCATCACCACGAGTCATGGGGAGCAGCTCTCCAGATCACCTTCCGGACTCGGGGGTCTTGCTGCCAGCAGGAGCCCCAGGGGAGGGCTGCAGCCCTAGGAGCGGGAGAGGCCCTGGCCCCGGGAAGGGGACACGGCGAGTCTTGCACTTACCCATGTCCTCTCTGCGTAGGGCCCGCTCGAGCTGCCTCACCTCCTTGTCTACCGTGAGGCACAGGCCGCGCAGCTTACCGAAGAAGTCCCTCGACGCGTCCATGGCTCGCGGAGAAGGGGAACGCCCGAGGGACGGGGACAGCGTCACCCGGTGAGGACCACCCGAGCTCCCTCCTCCCGTCCCCGACCAGCTCCGCAGTGCGCGAACGGCNGACCGCCGGGTAACGGCTCGCGCCGAGCCAGGCTGCGCGCCGAGGCCCGTTCACTACCCGCCACCGGCTTCGAACGGCGGAGCAGTGCGAGCCCCATTGGCGCCGCCAGGCCCCGCCCGCTCGCAGCGAGTTCTCGCGAGAGGCGCCGCCTGCAGCCGTCCTCCGCTGCCGCCATCTTGCTTCCCGCCGAGGAGGCCGGGGCAGGAGCCCTCATCAGAGTCGGTGAGTGAGGGTGCGGGGTAGGGGCCCGCCAGGTGCAGGGCTCGGAGCGCTGCGGTGGTCCCTCGCTCTGCCTGCTGAGCGCGGGGTATCTCTTGGCGGGTCGTTCCTGGTCTCGTTCGGGCTGGCCTAGCCCTGAACCAGAGAGAACCGCGGTGAGGAGCGGGCAGGAGGCCCTTCTCTCCAGGCAGCAGCGCTCCGCCGTGCGAGCCGAGCCCCGCCGAGTGCTGGCGGGTGCCCAGCGGCCTGGGCGGCTCCTGTGGTGCTGGAGAGCCCCGGGGCGCAGCCGTGTCGTGTCGTGGGTCGACCTCGGTCCGTGTCGAGGCTGCATCAGGCGCAGGCCCGAGGGCGTGCAGCCGGCGCTGCCGTGGAGACGGGCAGCTCTGCCCTGCTTCCGTTCCTCTGCCGAGAGGGCGACCAGAGACTGGGGCAGCGGTGACCCCACCGAGCCGCACAGCTTCACCTCTGAACTGGGTCAGGGCGTGGAACATCAGCATGCAGCTGTACCGCGGGAATGGGCTATGGCAGAGTGGCTCTTCTCAGCAGCAGGGCAGGTTTACGCCGTGTTGAAGCACTTGGCTGAATTAATAGTTGATGAAAATACTGTGCAGTGACAGACCTGGGAGCTAGACATGTGTAGGATTAATAAACAGGTTAACGAAGAGCACGTGTGTCGAATCTAAACATAGCTTGGCCTTTCACACCTCTTTGTTACATCTGTGTATTATGTTGGAAACTGTATTCGTGCTTTCCACATAAGCTACTTGGTCTAATATAGAATATTGTTTTTTCCTACAAAACAGATTTCCTATAGTTCAAATACAAGACTAGGTAATTATATATATAAATATATATATATATATGTGGAGAGACTGTAGTTCAAAAGTTCATACTGAGGAAAGGCTGGATCTGCAGCCAGAAGATAGACCTGGAAATAGTCTCTGTTTTGACAATGCAGTTGGCTATTGGAAGATAGAACGAATGAGTCACGTGCTTTGTTGAATAGCATCCGGGGCTGGATTTTTAATAAATAATTTTTATGGAGGATATGTTCTAGTTGCAATGTAAGGATAACTGAGTAAACTTTAGCTAAATAAAGATTTCCATTTCCCCTTTCTGGTCTTAAGTTTCCAGTATGTACGTCATTGATTGTTGATTGTACGTAATGTTGTATCAGTTTCTGAACTCCAGACTTCAGCCAGCTGAAAGGTAGGGGAGTATGTGCAGAGTTTTTCATTTTTCTTGGCAATTAAAAAAATTTTGTCCCTAAGGTAATTAGTATTTTTGTTTATATTTTGAGGCATAATGTTTTTAACAACAGTACTACTCCGAAAGAGGATTCCAGGAAAACAGTGGATTGGAAAGTACAGGCGACCAAGAGTGGTTACCCTTGGAATGAAGCAAGCAATGATCCGAAGGTTGGAAATTGAAGCTGAGAATGAATATTGGCTGAGTCGTCCTTACCTGACACGGGAACAGGAGTACAAACATTACACAGAAGAGAGATGTGCAAGATGGGAAGCTGTGAGAAGCCTGTTAAAAGCGAAGTTCCCTGAGCATAGATATCTCAGCGATGATTTAAACCACTTAAATGTGACAAAAAGGTGGACATCTTGAGTAATACAGTGTATTTATATTTGGTGTGTATTACACACTACCATGGGATCTGCTGTTTCACCTATTATGGTAGTTTTGTAATTCAGTATAACAAGGGTGGATGATAAGTGAGACTTTGCTATACAAAAATCTTACATTAAAAGTGGTCCTATAGAACAGTGTCTGCTTTCTTGTGATGATCTCTTTTGAAAAAGTCAGTTCTTTCTGTGGTACTCTGCCATCTGCCTGCCTTCTGTTCTTCAGGGGTTTCTCATGAAGCAGTGTGAGGTACCATGTGCGATGATGATGGTGATTTGAACTAGATGTACAGCTTCACCATTTCCTTTTGAAAGCAAGGACACGCCTGCTCTGTGGAAGGGGATTATCTGCTGGTGCTGAACAGGTGGCTCTCCCTGGCCACTCTCCCTTCTCTATACATCGTACTTGAGATGGCACTGACAATACTTAGGTAGGGTGTGCAAAGACCAGGATGAGCTAAAATTACAAAGTTAGGTGTATGAGGCTGGAACTCACAGAAGATTTAAATGCCAGTGTTATTGTTGTGTTAACCTGGGGGTTACTGCCCTCTTTTACAGAGATTATGATTCTAAGTCATGTTTAGTGTCCTAAAGGAATATAGTCAGCTGCGAGTCAGAAGATTTTTATTTCCCTTCTCGAGACAAAGGGACCTGGAAGATGTATCAAGAGTTCAGTCTAATCTTAGGTCTGTTGCAGCTGGACTGCAAGTGTTGGAACAGTTACAAAATGCTTCCCAGAGAGGCAGTTTTTCTCACTGATCCAATACACACATGCACTACAACTAAGCAATTTTCAGATTCTTTCACATACGTTTATTAAGTTGATGTTGCATTTACTGATGAACTCAAGTGTCAAGTCCATTCTTATTTTATCACTTTGGAAAAGAGGCCTAAAATGGTACAACTTTTTTATTTAAACATGAACGATACTCCAGAGAAGTATGAACAGGTCTGGACACTGATGTACAAAATCTTGAATGCACTTTCAGGGTTAGAAATGGCTTAAGATGACATTGATGGAAAAGTATACATACAGGGAAATTGCACAATACAATTGAAAGATGAAGGAACTTCCAAGCAAAGCAACGTGATTTTGTGTTTAATTCATTTGTAAAAGCCCATTTTAAAAAGTTACTTCAAGTATTAAACTATAAATGGCAACGTGTTTTCTCTGTGCATAGGACTAGTCCTATCTGTAACATACAAAATACAATAAACATGTCATTATTACATAGATCTTTTACACATCACCTCAAACTTAAGTACAGCTCATTACAAGTTTAGGCAGTGCAATTAAAGATAACGATGTGGAAGCAGAAGAGCTGAGACACTAGTGCAAATGTTGATGGGCCTTGCTGGCAAATACAAAAATAATTGCAGAGATAACCCAGGGCTGTTTAATTCATCAAAGTTAAGAAGGGGTCACGGAGTTGGGGCAGACTTAGCAGGAACGCTGCCTCATTCTGTGATAGCTTTAGGATTGTAAATTGCTGTTCAGAAAGATTTAAGTTCTTCACAATAAAGCTGATGATAGCAACAGGCTAAGGGAGAGGAGAAATCAGAGAGGAATATGCTAAGCATGTAAGGTGTCAGCTAAGCAATGTAAACAGAAGGGGATCTGTACGTCACCAGTAACACTTTGGTGCCGGTAACGGTGATCCTGACACTCCATCTCCAACATATCTGCCTGACTGCTGGCACGTGCTCTGTCTTTCTCAGGGCAGGGGTCACGAAGCCCCCAAAACCAAGGAAAGCAATCCTGTAAACATTGTCAGACCACTACCTAATGGAAACAAGATTCAAGTAATTGCTGCAGAAAACAAGCAGCCAAATGCCAGTTTTAATCAGCATTAAAGCTAACTACAACTTGCTGCTTCATTACATTTCATGACAGTTACGTAATTAAGAAAAATGCATATAAAAAGTTGTCTATATATACAAAATAAATTGATAGAAATGAGTGTAGTAAATATGTTCAGTATTTAACAAATCACTTTAGACGCAGCTGCTCTCTTTGGTGCCATTTAGGGACAGAAGAGCCTCTGACCTCACATACCCAGGCGTTCTCTAGGGAAGGGACTGCAAAAGGTGTGTTCTTGATCTGCACTGAGTTAAAGTAGCCGCTGTCTGGGGCCTCTGTAAATGCATACCTGAATCCTGCCCCCATTTTTTAATAAACATGATCAGTTGGTGTGCCAGATCTAGGCAGATCTGGTCACCTCAGTCAATGCATCTCTTGGTAAGTCTGTCAGACACTAACGCTGCTGCAAATGCTCCCTTTTTCCTCCTCTTGGGGCTCTGGTGAGCTACAGTTGAATCATACCTCAAACGGATCGAGTTCAGTGAGTGCAGATCGAACAATGCTGAACTTAACCAAAACCTCCACACTCCAAAAGATTATTTACAATACAGAAGAGACAAGATCTCTTGTCTACAAGAGCAACACAGGAAGAAACAGTAGCTGAAAGCACACCGGAGAACAGGACCAGTGGCTAAGAAAAGCACACCAGAAGTAGTTTGGTACCTGCTAATTCCATGCTCGGGCAGCTTTAACAAAAATGTTATTACAATTTCTACTCAAATCACTGAAAATAGAAGTGCTCAAGCTCCCTCTAAAATGACCCTCTGAATATTTAAAGTGGAAGTTTTTAATCAAAGGCTTATGATGCATCTATCTCAAGATAATACTGTAGGAAATCAGGACAAACCTAGACAGACCTCTTCCTGCCTCCTTCCCACAGTAAGCCTTTGGTAGGAGCAGCAATGATGTGCATATTGTACACTCTGTGAATAAATAACCTCAGGGAAAAACCCCAACAGTATTAGTTGTGTAGTTTGAAGTATTTGTTGTTTATGGATCTCCCTGCCTCAAGACATTTCAGAAACCTTGAGGAAAAATCACTGAAATCTTGCCTGATGTCAGGCTTCTGTCATCACACTGAGAACTTAATGTAATTTTGTGTGCATGACTTGTGTGCATGAGGATTTTTTTAAACAAAAAAGCAGTAAGAAATGACCTAAAGCATAGTTTTTAATTGCAGCCAATGTCAACTATTCTACAGTAATTACAATACTATTTATGGCTTGCAATAGTAATTATTTTAATGGATCTAAAAGCTTAAGGGCTCTTATTTTTAGTGACAATCTGGGTATTTTCAAGCTTTGCGAATATAGAGTAGGTTAAAGCACAAAACCTGCATGTACAACATGAGCCAGCACCCTGAAGAGTTGTTTTCTCAGGATCCATGTCCCTGCTGGCCTCCTTAACAGGTAGGGCTGCTCTTCTCATGGCATTCATGGGCAGCTTTCAGCTCTGCAGTGCATTGGCCAGAAGGACCTATTCCCTGGAGTACCCCTGCAGCCCCCCTGCCTCTGCTGGCAGTGATACCCACATCTGCTTGAACTCAACAGCCAAACAGCCCTTTGTCCTCATCAACTTTTTAATTCCTGGCTTGCTCCCTCATTGTGCCTGTCCTATTTGTTGATGGAGCACAGGGTGCCCTGGCTTATAGCTAGGGAGCTGTCAGGGCAGAACGCTGAAAGACAGAAGACATCGCCCTCCTGCCTTAGACACACCACCTCCGCTGCAGGTCAGGGAAACCAGACCCCCACCCAGTACTCACTGGAGTGACCTTGGGAGTTCATCAATATAGTTTCTTTAGAGAACTTAACTCCTTTCTATAAGTCTGAGGTTACTCTTAGTAACCAGTTCCCTGGGGGTGGGTGGGGTTGGGAGTCATGAATTTGGAGGAACTATGAATCATTTTGCTACATTTCATATTTGTCAGTGGCTTCTCAGCAGTGCCTGCCTTTACACCAACAGTAACTCAAGAGCATCTTAAGTACACCACTCTCCTTTTCTCATCTGAAACATGAGAAAAATCTGGGACAAAATGTACCTGTGATCTGCATAAAGATGTCAGAAACATCAGCTCTTTATGAAAAGCCACTAAAATGTCCATCAGATACACAAAGAACTGGTTTCAGAAGACCAGCACTTGCTAGAGAACACACATGGAGTCAGCTCAGACTGTTAACTTGTGTTTTTTCCTGCAGATCAACTATCCTGACTTAAGGAATCGAGTTATGCTGATGTCAGCCTACAGTATATATACATTCATGTGGGGGTATATCAAGCACTCTTGAGGGGTGGGGCGGAGCAGAGACCATATTGCTGAATCAGTGATACTTACCATGTTAGAGAGACAGATATTGCTCACAGTTCTGCTAGATGACTGTGCATGTGTGCGTTAGCTCAGCTGTGATACACTGGTGCCATCAAAGCCAGATGAGATCCCAGGCCCTTCGTTACAATTCCATCAGTGTTTGGGGCTGCACATTTTGGTACTCAGAACAAGCCCTTTGAACTTGCAGACTTCTGTCTCTGTTGTCTTCTCCAAGAAATGTTGCTGGTGCAGTACTGCTGACAGCTTATATTCAGATGAGCACTTAACATTTGAGAGGAAAAAGCTAAACCTTTCAGATTAATGTGTAGCAAATGTTTTTGTAAATTTTTAAATTAGCAAATGCAAAATTTCTTGCACAAAGTTTGAAGAAACATCCTGCAACTTTTATAAAACATGCAAGTTTGGACCATTACTTCTGTCTCAAGAACATCCAGCAGTGACCAAATCATGTTCATAGGTTCTCAAAGTGTTCTTGTTCTAGAAGATTAAGAAAAAATTTATTATTTCCAAAGACAAAAAATAATAGTTTAAAACCTTAAGTATACCTGATACATCAGTATCTCCATCATAAACATATTTGACTTAAGTAGCAATCTGTCTGGGAGAGAAACCAAACAGGTTCTTTCGGTCCAGATCAGCTTGGCTACTACTCTTCAAAAGGGCTCATGTCTATTTGTAATCGGCATCAGCTGAACATCAGAACAGTTACAGACAGGAAAAGAGTATTTGTCCCTTTTTCCAGGTGCAAAATTCCAATACCACACAAAGACAAGTTAGCAGTCTTCTCTACAGAGGAGCGAGGGGGGAAAAAAACCAACCATGTTGTTTGCTGTAGGTCTTGAGCTTAGCATGGACTTTATTCCTCACACAGGAAACACATTTTACTTTTGTGAACAGGGACATCACTGCACAAAGCACCCACATCTTCAGCCATCTCAGCATCACTTAAACTGGACTTGAAAGTGGCAGACTAAAGCGTACACATTCTTGGTGTGAACACAGATGGATGATCCAACACTAATTTTCTCATAAGAACTTGTTTAAATGGTACTTCAGAACAATAAAAATTTGTGCCTTTATTAAAAAGATAAAACAAAAGTATAAAACAGTTGTTTGTAAACCATCAAGAGTCCCATAGAAAAGGCAGTGCTCTTCTAGTTCCATTTCCTAACAACACACAACTGCAAGAAGGATTTTCTCAGGGGTACTTTATCATTTTGCTACTGCCTCACACAGAACACTGTAGACATTAACAGAAAATGAAACCATTGTTAATTCCTTTTTGGACGGGCTTTTTTTTGTATGATAATAGGCAATTGTTGGAAAGTAATCATCCACATTTTTTCAACTACAAGCTGAGTTTGCTTCTTTGAGCTCTGTTCTTGATATGGTTAAATAAATCAAGTTAAAACAGTGAGGGAGGTCAATCCTAGAGCAGAAAAGCAGCATCCAAGTAAAAGGCTTTCAGGCTGTTCGCATCACCTTGCTCCAAAGCACAGGTAGTAGAAGAAATCCTCAGTCCTGAA
The DNA here is from genome assembly GCA_013401335.1 of Brachypteracias leptosomus. Classification (NCBI taxonomy): domain Eukaryota; kingdom Metazoa; phylum Chordata; class Aves; order Coraciiformes; family Brachypteraciidae; genus Brachypteracias; species Brachypteracias leptosomus. The sequence continues at coordinate 311,816 of VYZX01019814.1, read as the reverse complement.
AGACTTGGACAGCTATGATCATGGGGTAGACTGGTTAATAGGAAGAGCGGAGAAGACATCATCCAGTCCCTTCCCCATCACCTGGTGTTTGAACTATGTTCCACTTCAGACTCACCAGCCAGGCTCTATGTTGATTTTTTATTTTATTTCCCCCCCCTCTTTTTTTTTTTTTCCCCTTCTTCGTTTTCCTTTTTTCTTTCTTTCTGTACCCTGGAGACCAGCCGTGGAAGCAACTTCTGCAGTGCCTAAGTTATGAAGTTTGCCCGTGGGGAGGCAGGAGTCTCTGTGATCTACCCCCACCACTGCAGCATAACAGAAATGCATAGTTCCCACTCTGGACCTTGTGCAGCCGAGCAGGGCACTTCAGGATTTGGCCCTTTGGTAGCAGTATGTAATTCAGTGTTGCATAAATGCACATTAAGAATCTTAAGGCATCTGTCTTAACTTCCCTGCTCTGCAATAGTGCTTACAAGAATCCATTGTACTGTGCAGAAACTTGAATTCATTGTCTCTTCCTAAAATGTTCATGTTCTGTTTTTTACTGATCAGCTTCTTCCAAACAAAATTAAGTAATACTCAAGCACAAAGTGTGTTCCAGAAACCTAGTGAAACAAAAAGGTAGTTAGTGAAATTATACCATTGGCTTTGAAAAAACATATCACAGTGTGTTACAAGAATGCAGCCAGGTCACAGGATTTACAGACTCCTGCTTCAGGAGAGCAGTGAAGGCAACTTCAACTCATGATTGGCCTTCTGGGAGGTGTGGGGTTTTTGTTTTGTTGTTTTGTTTTTAAACCTCTTAAGTTTTAGAAGATTATCTGTATTGAAAGTCAATCCATCTCCACTGACCTGCAGCTAAAGTCTCTTGGATCCCTGTCTGGCAAGGAGTGCTCATTCATTTTGAATTAAATTGATAGATATGGGGATACGAATGATATTTGCCAAGGAGAGACTGGGGGACTGCTGGCAGGGGGATTGGCCTTCTCTTGCAAATTATGTTCTTTTCTCTAGAATAATCTGAGAATTTTACTCATCAGCCATGACTCTGCTTCTGCTGCATGTTATAGGCATAAAATTGAAAATACAGCTATCAGTCTGTTACAGTCTGTATATGAAGTGCATGGAACAGATGTTGGATCTCACAGCTACTGCAGAATTGCTTACAGTTGTGTGAGGGGTTGGAATTAACCACCTTGGCCTACAGAAACTGTGATCAAATCCAGCTGAAACACTGTGCTACTGAGTTAACCATTACTTGAGATAACACATACCAAAGTGCTTTTGTGTTGGCTGCAGTTATGCACTATTTATTTACACAACTTTTCAAACTACAACAGTTTGGGCAAGTGTGACACAAAGTACAAATCTTCCTTTATTAAATCTGGCCTGATTTTAGAATGAGAGGGAGGATAGAAAGGAAATTAATCCCAAACCATTATCAGTTAATTGTCTATCTTAAACCAGTCACTGATGTTCCCTCTCCAGATCAGCGGGAAGATGAAGACCTTTCTATAATACCCTATCAAAGGCTGCTGGGATGAACTGCTCTCAGCAGATACCCATCCCTTTCTATGTAGAAAACCCCTTAGTAAACCATTTAGATCAGATTAGTTTTTGTACAGCGAGAGGCTGAAAGGAGTGTCTTGGTTGGGACATTCATTTGCACATTTATATAAAGTGTTAAGAAAAGTTGCAAATGGAAAACTCATCATTGGTGGGTTCTTAGTGTTGAGTAGGTTTTTCAGAAGTACCACTAATGAGTCTAATTTTGGTTTTGTATGAGTTTACACTGAGTGGTCTGACCAACACCAGTCCAAACATCACACCATCCTGCACAAAGACCTTTTTTTTTTTCCTTGAAAACCAAACAACCCCCCCCCGCCCCAAACAATGATTCTAGGTCAGAAGGAAAAAATCCTAAAATTACTAAACTCACAAAACTCAATATTGTGTTTCTTTGAAAAAAAATAAAATTCCTTGCAAGTTCTGTCTCCCATTTTTTTGAGGAAAACCAAACAAAACAAAAGAAAGAAAAAGGCAGAGAAGGTGAATGACTCAGTCCTCAGCATCTATGGTTGCTAGTTGTCCAAATATGATTTGTTTTGCTTCCAGAGAGAAAAAATTGCTGGGAGCTGATAAGGTCACCACAGTATGAAGTCAACATAAAAGAAGTCTAATTTAGTCACTGGAAATCTGGAAATACACCGAGGACAGTTTTCATAGACGCAGCAGCAGCACTGTATTTCCTAAACGTGAATTGCATTCAGAGCTGAACATAAAAGACCACTGTCAGTTCCCAGTGTGACGAAGCAGCCCCTGTGCAGGCACCTCCATTTACTTACTGGCCTTCCTTCCTCATGCCCACACAGCTTCTTAAAGAGCAGAGCACAGCCCACCAATATACCATTAAGAAAGAGACAGTTGAGCTGTTCCTTAAGAACAGCGCTTCCTCAAGACAGCACTTTTGGAAGTCGCCTATTTAGCAGATTAGGTTCTTTTTCCTGGTCAGGTAACAAATCCAGCACCACCCACTTCAGCCTAAATGACAGGATTAGTCTGACTCAGATCTAGCCAGCCCATGCTTCCTGCACTGCAGCACTACTCCCATTCATGTCCTCTGGACAGCCATCCTGAATTGTATTTAGACTTTTCTATGACTCACCCAACATCAGAGGACTCCTCTGCATTCCATGACTTGTAACTTTTGACTTCAACACGTCTATTTTTGTTTAGTCATGCATATACAGAAATGGCAATCAATTATGTTGGTCTTACCTGTTTCTCACTGAGATGGTTGGTTAGTAATAAACTGAGATCAGCTTTCCAATGAAACTATTATATGCTTTTTTGCACCTAAAATGTGAGAGAATCTCAATTATGTGTTTTCGCAGATTTGCACAACAAATAGAAAAGACTTCAAACCAGACAGCACGTTTATCGTGTTGTGCCTATTTCAGAAAAATATTTTCCTCCCCCTATACAAATGTAAAAAGATACAGAATCTCAGAACAGGCAACGTGAAAGTGAGAATTATCTACCCATTACCTAAGTGTAATAACTCACTCTGGAGCAGAGCATGAGACACGCATTAGCCTTAACTTCTGAACATGCCAATTTGATTCTATGAAACTAATTTTCTTTTGCTTTACTCCTAATGAATTTTTAGGCCTAAAAAAGAAAAAGGAAAACCCCACCACAAACAAAACTACAGAAGTATTATGGTGCATGCTAACCTGTTTTAACATTTTCTTCTTCAGGGCCACTTTCCACCCACTGACAGTCACTGGCGAGCAGTCGATTTTGTGATTCACTGAGTGGTCGAGCAGGGAAGGACTGATTGGCTCCAGAGCTGAAAAGCAAGCAAAATCAACAGGAATTCTGTAGTAGCAGAAGCTGCTTATTTCAGACATTTCTAGAGTAGTGAAGTTACTTAAGAACAAAGTAAACAAAAATCCCCACACTGCCAACTAACAATGGCCCTGGCCCCCAACCCCAATTCTCCTATAGGCTTGTTCCAGTCATCAGTCCAAAGCTTCACCTGAGATAGGCCATTCATGGTTCTAATGGAAAAAAAGCAGACTGACAGACAAGAAATGACATACTGACAACAGTGTTACCGCCACATAGTTAAAAAGAAAACCTAACCAATGCTGTCTGGAAGCTTGGGCCTTCTGCTGAACATCTCCCTACTGCAAAAGGAGACTCTGCTGGTTGCACAAGGGTCCTGCCCTTGTGTAAATTCCACAGGTTGTTGCAGTGGAAGCAACGTCTTTCTCAGCATTGTCTTTGAAACCCTCTAATGCCTGATAATTCGTGTGACTGCTGTTGACAACAACTTTCAGCTACAAATTCACCAAACTAAGATGACGATTTCTAAAATGGCAAACACCCCCAGAAATTTCACATACTCCCCTGTCCTTGAATCTGAAGCAGGCTTCCTGGAAACACAATGAAGATACAAAACATGCAAATTTGGAGGGATAAAAACAAGCCAGAACCCCTCCAGTGCTAAAAACCAGCAGTAGCCACAGTGATATACCTCTCTTGCAAGCTGTGTCTCAGCATTCCTTGTTTAAGCATGGTGGAGGAGATGAAATACAAATATTTTGCCTCTCTCTCATTTAAAAAAAATATCGTAAACTTTTTTCCATGGGCCATTACTCAGCCATCCCCAGGACTCTGATTGTTGTTAAAAGCCAGTAAGCTCTCTTGATTTATGTATTACTGTTGCCTTAGAGCCATATCCTGCTATAGGCCAAAAAGACTTTCTGCATCAAGCAGCACCATGTTCTAGTCTTGATCCATTCTGTCCTTCTCTGAAGACTTACATACTCATTCTGAAGATGGCAAGAAGTATATAAAAAAAACCAACCAAAAAAATCTGAAACAATTTTTTCTCCACATGAAATACAGAACAGTATAAATTCAGTATCTTAAATGCTACAGTTACCTTTTGGCAGGTTCATTTTGGCTTGAGACAGTAAGTTGCTCTGGATCCATAATCACCAAACGAGTTGGAAAATTGCACCCATCCCCCAAACTAAATGAGAAACAAAGATTCAAATCACTGTTTGTAGCTGAATTAAATGAACTGAACAAGTACCCATGCAAAAGGCGAACACTACAGGCTCGAATCAGTTGAGTGCAGCATTGAACTCCAGACTTGTGCAAAGCAGATCTACCACTAAGCCAGATGATTAAATTATTAATTAAATCTTGGAGCTCAAATGATTCCCACCCTATCCCTCAGTGTGGTTGCTGAGCACAGCACCAGTCTGTGTATTTCACAAATATCACTGTGTTCCTGTAGACTGTAGCCTTAGTCTTTCCCAAAACCACTGTGTACACACAGACTATCTGGTATTTACAACTCCAGAAGCTGCAGCATAAATAATATTCTGGTGGCCATGCTTTCCCCTCTGACCATCATTCTGAGGTTAGCTAAGCCTTCTCTGAAAGCAAGTTTATTCAGGATAAAAATGTGGTAGCGAAACAGACTGATTCATCTACAATATAGCTTCTGTCTTTAATCACATGAAAAGTCACAGCATGTGAGCAAACAGCCGAGGCAACTTAAGACCTTGTTTTTACCTCTGCTGTTTGCTACCAGACCTCAGCTTCACAAATGGGTTCACCAGAATTTTAAACTGATACACAACCCCCCAAAACCACTGTTGAAACACAGATCCTACTTTGTGTTCTGCTGACTTTTGGGAGTGGTAGGAGGGGGCAGCTTCATGAAGCTTCTCTGAAGCTCCCTAACACTGGCTCAGCTGAAGTTTTAAAACCAGTATTTTGCATCACATCAGAATTTTTTTTTCCACTGCTGCTTATTTACATGCACTTTCTCAGGTGGCTTTCTATACTGAAACTGTCATCTAAAGCAAAAGGAAAGCTGAGATGGTTTTAAAGGGGTAAGAGGGGGTGTTTTTAAACTGATGTTATTTCAATGCAGCTGAAGTTCAAGCATTTGGATAGCCTCTGAGTTTCTGATTTCTGCTCTATTTTGGAAATACCCTTCTCAAAGCTTTAGAAGGCCCTTGCCAATGAGACCCTTGCCTTTGATTGAAAACCCTGAGTTTGCTCAGTTTTCTCCTGCCTGTTTTCCTTACACCAATATTATTCATGCAGGATTTACAAGTTGGCTTTTCAGTTGTGCTTTATTTTTTAGGAAAAGGGGAAGAAAGGTGAAAGTCATGGAATCAATTTATTCCCCAATTCATTCCCATTCAGATTGAATACCTGGTGAAGATAGGGAGTAGCCAATACTTCTTCTCATCTCCAAAAACCTCCCTCAGGTTTTTGCTGCATCCAAGAGAAAAGCCATTTTTATCAGGGCCATTTCGAAATGTGGGTGCACGGAATGTTTCTGTAAAAGAAAAACATGTAGTGTCTCTAAAGTGATAAGGAGTCAGAGAAGATGAGCAAGACTCAAACTCTCTATTGCGAAAACAAGTGTTGGGCAGCTGAGACAATCTTGATGTGCATTATGGGAAGAAAAAAGTAATCTCAAGTAATCAGAGAACATTAAAAAAAATCATCATAGGTTTAATGACGAAAAAAGAAATGAAAGTTAAGAAAGTCACATAAGCAGAACATTCATCTTGTTCTCTTTATATTTAACATTTGGTCTGACACAGAGTTAAGTACTGTCAGCATGACAAAGATACCACATCCCTTGTTCTTTGAGCAGAAGACTTCCTCTTCCAGAAACAACCTACCATAAGCACTACTGGACCTAAACCCATACGGGACAGTTTTCTCCACTTCCGTCAAGGTCTAAAGTTGAATAAAGAGCATTCCATGGTATCAGAGAAAGATGAGATCTATTACATTAGAAACACAGACACACCATGGACCACCATTATTTTTCTAGTCAGGCTGGTTACACCCTTGGCCAAGAACTGAGAGGACTCATTGCTCTCCCCACACCAACAGCTTGTCTTTTTTACAATCATGATCCAGAAACTAAAAGTACTGGCTGTGTGGCCAATTATGACCAGTGACTTTTGAGCAAGGAATATGCTAAAATTTTCTTCAAAGCTAAAAAAAGACTGTGAATATTCCTTAGCTATAGATATGTCAGAAGCAAAAGGAATCAATCAACCCTCCTGTCAAGCAACAAAAAAAATCCCTTTTCCCCATCAAAAAATTCTAGCAAGCTGAAAATTACTTCACTTTTAATCAACCCACTTATTTTTGAGGACAGAAATTTAACTTCCATTGAAAGGCATAAGATTTTGACTTACTCAGTTGTGGAAATACCCACCTGTCCCCATCCTCCCAAGCATGTACAAAACACTTTCAAAAATACTTTAAGCAAGACTTTCAGATATTTCAACCAATGCACGTAACTGGTCAATGCCATTTAAAACATTTAGGCATGAAAATTACGGGAATCTATTTTATTATTTAGGAAATGAGCATCAGTGTTTCCATTTTTATCACACTGCTTTTACAAGCCACTTCCTAACAGTGAGATCCATTATGTTCCACAGGACTTAAGAATACTCTTTTGAACTTAGTTCAAAACATAGTATGTTCACATTCAGTAGAGACTTCCCCTTGGTTGAGGTCACCCAGCTACTCAAAGCATTAGAACAAGGTTACTGACAAGTAGGAATTTTTTACTTAACACTATGCTCAGAAAGTGTAGAAGTGTCCCAGAGATCTTAAAAATACAAACAAAAGAAATAAACGTTCATCATGTATCTGAATGCTTAGCTCCAGCAGAGAACCCTTACACATGCTTAACTTTCCTGTAGGTTTCATCTTTAATTACTTTCACCAAATATGCTTCTTACTGCACAATATTTAAAAATCCTGGTTATATGTGATGGCATCTCCTGTAGGCCTCACATCCTCATCGACTTGTTGGTTTTCTGGACAAGGAACAGTTCCATATTCCAATGAACTGACCTATGGTGGATCTGTTTTTGCCAACTAGCCAGCAGTGGTAGCTGAAGAGTGACAGTATGCTGATGAAGAACATGGCTGCCACAAAGAAAAGGAACAGTACGTGGAATTTTGCATGGGTATCTGGCAATTCATTCTGAGGAGAAAAAGAAAGAGATTAATATGTTAACACTTTTTAGCAACTAATGCAGTATTGTCCCTCAACATTGTCTGCCACACCCATTCTGATATAAATCTTTCACTTTACTTTTCACAAACAAAAAAGCACAAGCCCAGCTTTCCTTTCATGTCATGTTAAACTGGTTTGTAACAGCACTTAAAGGTGATGGGCACCCTCTTCCACCCGAGTGTAGTAGCATCAGTGCCTACATTCATCTGCTCCTTTATAAATGCACAGTAGGGGAGGGCAAGGAAAAAAAAAATTCCTATACTAAAAATGTCAACTGTGCAGCTGCGGCCGAAGAGACACGGGGAAAACATGTCCCAAATTACTTTATTTGAAGGGAAGAAATTACAACAAAAACCTTCAAACCCTTTCCTAGCAAGGTAATAAAACTGAACCTGCTTCTGAAAAGGAACGTAAAAGGGAAATGGCTGTCATATTGTGTTTCCAAACCAAACAACTCCTCGACAAGACTTGGAACAGTTCTTCCATTTCTGATGATCTCTAAGGTTTAGGCAACAACCAGAATGTACCCAGCAAACCAAATCTGCCATGTCTGACCAGGCAGCTGTGATTTACCAGAAGACCTACACGAAAAATGATTTCAGTACAACCATCATATAAAAAACAGCCTCCCACCCATATTGGATAGTTGATTCCACCCCCAACCCTAGCTATTTTTAGGCTGGAACTTTCAAGAGGCCAATGGGATTTGTAACAATTCTATTCCAGTCCTATATCCTCAAAATCACAGTACTTTTAAGTAGCTGACCTTTAACAGCACTATGAAAGCAGAGAGGCTATTTTTATTCATCTCTTTAGTTAGCATTATTGCCATTACTTTTTCCATTAGCTCACTCAGTATACCCACTTATCTAAGGCTGATTTTTTTTTTTTTTTAGACTAAAACATATTTCAATTAAGGTCAAGTGCACGTAGGTATATCTATATCCCTGTATGCTGCCTATATTCACAGGCAACAGACTACAAGTCTCCTTTCTTCTGTGATGATGTAAACAGCTACCATGAATGACTGGGTTAGAAAAATTATAGTAGGAACAGCATTTAAATAATTACAGCAATATTGGATTTTACCTTTGGACAATTCTCTGCAACTTTCCTGGGGCAAAGCTTTGCGCAAACAAAGACAATTTATTAAACACTTGTTATTATGTTAAGACGAAGTGTTTGAAAACAGCACAGGCTTTGTTAAGAACAAAATGGCTGGTGTGCACACGTGCTCTCGGATGTGCCAAGTTCCAAGGCCCATCAGCAGCCTGAGCCCCTGCTCTCCAGGAGAACGTGGGAAAGTCCGTCAGAGCACACTGTAACTTCCAAGGCATGGCATTTTCTACCAAAGCACAGAAGTTATTGCTGTTCAGCTTGTGGCTGGATCGCTTTCAAGTGGTTCCTCAGCCTGAACAGCGTGACTACACCAGGTGCTTTCTTTGCTAGTTGTTTCCATCACAAGTAAGGTTTCTGAGAATACGATGAAACCATTTCTAAAGGTCTGAAAAGCTCAGAATACACCTGGGATATAAAGCAATGGTTTGTAAATGACAAAAAACCCCCTTACTGGCTTCAGAACATCTCTATTATCATTAGATGTAGTTTCAGCCAAAATGATAATAAAAAAGCACCATTCTTTGCACAATTTTCTTTGTTTAAAAAAAAAAAAAGAACCCATGACACATCAGCATAGTTTTTCTTCTTCCCAATATCCTTCAATACTGAAATATGTTTGTGGGCTGTATATTTAGTATAACATCTGAAATTGAATCAGTACTTCAGAAAATAAAAGCAAGAAACAGGAAAGATTAATTTAAATTAGCTTTTAAATTCCAAAATTCCTATCTAACGTTGAGAATTAGCCATTTAGCTAAGATGCTAGTACTTGTTCAATCTGTTGTAGGCAAGATGTATGGCTTTTAAATTATATTAATCTATGCAAAAAGCCCAGGGAGAGCCCAAGCATTTACTTGCCTGGAGTCAGGCAGATCTACAAAGCATTTTCAAAAATGCTGGCTACCATCAGGATCATGCTACAGTAAGCAAATGAAAGCAGAGTCCAGCTCTCTGAACTGCCATCTAAGTTCAGTTTCCTTCCTAACTTTTTTAAAATGCAGTTTTGCTTAGACAATTTGTGCAGTAGTCCCTCTTCCCCTTGCTTAGGCAGGGAATAGCTTCCCCATGCTGAGTTTTGTGATCCCTTAAAATCAAGGCTATCAAACACATACTCCAATTGCTGCTTATTCCTAAGTTTCATGTTAAAGCAAGATGACTTCTATCTCAGAGCACACTGCAGTGTTCTCCAGTTTCCTAAATAATTTTTGCAACTTCTATTTCTATGACTCTTTTGGAATTACATATTTAAACAAAATAGTTCTCTATAAAGAATTCTCAGGCCAGTTGATTTTGAAGCTCGAAAAGCAGCAGCAGCTTGGTCTTTGTGTTCTCTCTGAAAACTGTGTTTTCCCACAAAAGTTTATTTCAGTTGCATCTTCCTAAAACATATGCTCTGTAACCTGTAGGAGGATTTTTTAAATTATTAATCTGCATGATCCCCAGGGAGTATTTATCTCTTCTGACTACCCAGTTTCAACTACTAGTTTTATTTTCTTGAATGACAGTTGCCAAACCGAAGCATCTTTCCAATAAGGCAAATTCCTTTCTGGAGTGAAGCATGCAGGCTTTGAGTGCACTAACAGGCTTATTCGCAGTTGTGTTCTAGCAGCAATCCACATGCCACAGCATGTGAAGAGAGTGAAACTTCAGACATGAGTTATTTAAAATCATTATGTTCAGCAGCAGCAGAGACTTGCAGGTGAGAGAGCTGCAGAGCTTACAAAAGGAAGCAATTTGCAGAATAAAATTTTGGCTACTTAGCCTATGTAATAGACAGAAGCCAGTCACTACTCTAAAGAATCCTCTACAAAGTCCTTCACAAACAGTCATTTGAGCATGTCAGGTTACAAAAAACCCCAAACAAAACCCACAACAACAACAACAAGTGCTGTCAGAGCTTGACTTGTTACTCATCTTTTAGTAGCTATGTCTAACTTAAATCTAGAAAAAACTTCAGAAGCTCCGGTATATGCCCATGTATGTATATGCAAGAGGAATGAGCTCTAACCAAAGATCTGAAATCACTCCCTTTTTCTTTTTTTTAAAAATTTGTTTGTTAATACAACCAAAGCTTTGCAGAAGTGTGTGCCATCTACCTATGCCTATCACATCCTTGTATCAGCCACACTCAGGACTGACAAAATAGTTTGGAGGACAATGAAAGGCACTGAAATCAGCTGGAAAATATACAAGTTTCAAGGGGGAGCACAGCAAGAGTGGGAGCAGATGCAAATACACACTGGGAAGTACCACCATGAACTGTGTAAACAAGGCATCAAGGACTGGGCGTTCAGCCAGTGCTGGTGTTTGTGTCAAGTACATTTGGTTAAACTGAGGTTTTATCTGCTCGTCTTTACTTCCTAGGTAGAAATAAAAATGTCATGAGTATAGGAAAAGTAGTTATGAGTATTAAAAAAGAAAAATGAAAGAAAAAGTCATTCATGTTCCCTTGATCTACAAAACATCTGCATCAGTGTGTAAGCCTGTGGTAAACATTTGCAGCCAGTGTGCTTGTTCACTATATGAACAGTATCAAGATCTTTCTTCAGCACTTCCACATAGAGCATGAAAGTTGCTGTGTAGAAGTCTTGTGTGCGCAAGTGGAAAACACAAAGACTTTCTCCGACAGAAGAGCTGGGTAGGTGTGCATGTCTCACAATGCTTGCAAATATCTGCACATGTACCTATGCAAGTATTACCAATAGCGCAAAACAACGTATTGCTGAAGTTCGTGTAGTTAGCACATACACCTTCCCAACCTCGTTACTACAAGCTCTGAAGTGAGCAAGGCTACGCTCCCCAAGAAGCAGTTCCTCTTCCATTCCAACACTGCATATATACAGCAGTTTGTTGCACACTTTCTCTGAAAAACATCTATGAGGAAGTGAAAAAGAAACACTACCTCCTGAAAGTACATGACAACATTTCTGACAGTCAAGCTTTGGGGGAAGAACAACACCTAGAGAGCCTCAACAGAAAATGTCAAATCAGTAATCTGTCTGATGCTGTAGCAGACAAAGCTGAGCATTAGCAATACACTGAAGCAGTCTATGGACAGCAAGTGTGAGCAGCACTCTGCTCCCACCTGGGTACAGATGTAGAGTGAAGCTTCCAGGACTCTATTCTGCAGCCAACAGCACTTGCCTAAAAGCTTACGTACCAGAGACATACTAAATTTTGCAAGCCTATACAATTATGGTGCTGCTACCTCTTTCTGAAAGTCTACTTTAATCAGGCTACTATAAGATCAGAGGATATTAGCTTTGTGGAATGAGTGATTTAATCTGAGTAAAGTGCATCAGAGACCTACTCTGATGATAAGATCACGTCATCACCAGATTCTGTCTTGGAAGTAACTGGAAATGAAAGTAACAAGTGCAAGTCCCAACTACACTGTCTATTGTCACACTTCAGAAGCAGCCCATTCTTGCAGGAAGCATTTTTAACAACTAAATCATTAAAAACCACAAATATATATACATATAAAAAAATCCCACTTAAGTTTACTTCCTCTGCTCAAGGGTCCACTTCAATATTGTGTCTGATGGGCTTTGGAAAAGCCTTGCTGGAAATGCTGGTATTAAGTGGTCACTGTGGTCAGATGTCCGTTGGACTTTGTTGCATTAACTCTTATGAAGTGAAGTGACAAAGCAAATTCACTTTTTTGCTCAAGCACTGACTGGTAAATATGTAAGCGCGCATCTACAGTTTCATTAGGAATTGCGTACCAAGCACTAGGAAGCAGCCAGGCAGATGTCTGGGAGGGGCACACTCACAAATTAAAAACTTTATTTAGAATCGAGCAAGACTAAACAGCAAAATCAGGCCATTTAATTTGAAATATCTGTCAAGCCATAGCTATGACTGATAAATACATTTATGGCTTTAATCTCACACAATACTGACAGCTCAATTCCCACGTAGTTCCTTGCTCTCCAGTGACAGGCACTGCACAGAACTGACAGAGAGAAACACCATACTGTGGCGGATCAGACCCATAGGCTTAGATGAACACAAACAAACAGTTTTTGCAACATCTATCTTACCTGTCTAATGCAAATTGCCTCAAAGTACAGCTATTCTGAATACATAATCAAGCTCTCTTACCCTGACATGCCAACCTCTTCTTGCTCCAGTAAAGGTTATTTCTACAGCTACAGATAACAACTGCTTTTCCCAGTTACTCTGACAGCAACTAGCATCTAAGAAATGATGTGCTGTTATTGACTTATAAAGGTGTAATGGAGAGCCTTCCACTTAGAATGGTTTTTCCCATGCTACTTAATGGAAAAAGGATTAAAGGAATTCTGACACAAGGTCTTCTGCCTAGAGACAGGAAGGCACAGTACAAGGTTTTGGAGATGAAAGGGAACAATACCAGAAGACACTCTGTTCAGCCCGGAATGACAGGAACGAAACTGGTAGGAGGAATACAACACTGATGTACAAGGATGGTTGCCCTTCACATAAATGTTATTAAATCTACTAAGATGCATGTGTATGTATCGATCATTTGGCAACTGATAATAGTTGCAAGAAAGATGTATATCATTAACACTGCTCATATCTTAGCATTCTACCCATATCAGACCTAGAAAAGCCACCAGTATGAAGTTCAGACACGCCTATGTTGGGACTCCAAAACAGAGCTCAGTGAGTTCCCAAGAAATTAATCCACCTTATCTGGTAGCATATTATCCATAGACAAGCCTAATAAGATACAAAATTGTTATTTATATTTCACATTTGTCAGTATGTTTATGTGTATACATGTGTGTATATATAGTATTATATATATTTTTATATATAATACAGAAGTATTATAATGCATATGTATACACACATACATAGATATATTGTTTGATACAGCCAGTTCTTTCTATATCTACATATCTATATCCAACTGTCTCAAAAAAACCTGAGCTGTGCCACTCGATTCTGATGGAGCAGAGAAACTGCATAGTGTCCTCATCGGAACTTCTTCCCCCAATTCCTCATCCTGGGCAGTGTTAACACATTTAATTCATTAATATTTGGAAGGTTCTCCTGCTTCAGTCACTTTGATTGATGCTGTTAATGCTAATGAACTACGGAACAGAGTAAATGGTGAGTGACAACATGCTGATGCAGCCTCCAATAACACATGCAGGATTAAACAAATGAACATCAACAAAAAAAACCTTAGAACTTACTGTCCAAAACTTTATGAAGTACTGCAAGACTGTAGCAGCAACAAACAGACAGTACAGTAAGGAATACATTAAAAACAGGAGGAAGAATTTGTAGTTAGAAAATCCCACACAATTATTCACCCTAGAAGGAGGGGAAAGAGAAAGAGGTTACTATGATATACAAAAAAAAATAAAATAAAATAAAAACCAATACAGTCAGCTTTTGCAGAGCATAACGTGTACAATGTCAGTGGTATGTCCAAAACAGTCTGGCACTAGTGTTTCAGAAGCATTTTAAGCCACCATTTTGAATGGAGTCTCTTTCCTCAAGCCAAATGATCTGGCTCCCTCACATAAATTTTGTCCCCCACAAAGTTCTACAGGACAGGACACGAGCTGGCAAAACATATGATACATACAGCCTGTATAGGAAGCATCTCATACACTATGAACTAACTGCAGCCATGGCAGAAGTTAACATGAACCTCCCCATCGATTTCGGAGCATGGTGCTCTGGTTACAAAACCACCTTCAAGTCAACTACCAAAAGCAGTATTTTTATAGTGACAGCAGATAATATTTTACTGACTACCAGTGAATACAAACTGCAGAAGAGTAATTGTCAGAGTGTGTCTGCTGTATCATCTAGAATCAAGAATTGATTTTCACAGTGTAGCAGGTATCTCCTCGGCTGGTAACAACACCAGACTAAACAAGGAAAGAAATGCCATTTCTTATAGGTCTTGTTGATGCCAGGGTTCCTCTATGCAAGGAGAAATTGCATGATTTGGGCTGCTGGGCATATAACTCTTGTGTTACAACGTACATAAGGAACAAGATTTATTTTCACATATTAAAGCCTCAAGGAGTTCTGTGAAAATCAAGTTTTACTTCAAAGTCACATTTTTGAAGCAGCATCTAATTCATCATTATTTTACTGATTTTTTTTTTTTTGGCTGTTTTTATAAACTTACCATGGACAGTGGTGGTCCATTTTTAGTACACATCTGAAAGAGACAATTTCCAGTAAGTTAAAGCAAAAATGTATTTTATTTCTATGACACATACTTCTGGCTTCTACAGGTTTGGCGTTTGCTTTTTATTGTTTTTTTTTTTGGTTTTGGGGTGGTTGGGGGTTTTTTTTAAGCATTTTGCCTCACTGTATCTTTTTGAAGTCCTTCTCAATCATGCCAATTCTCTGTATTACAGCAGCCACCCTTTCACTCAAAAGGACCAATTGAGATTCAGAAAATTTATGAAGAGAATCTCTTAAATTAGGCTGGGGAGTGTTACTGAGCAACACCATGTAGTAATTCATTAAGCCATGCTAGTTTCATGGGTACATTGAGAGACAACAAATCCAAAGGACCCTTCAGACTTGTGTGGATAATGTATGTTAGCCTGGCATTCACTTCAACTAAGTCTACCTTCAGGTTATTTTTGCTACCTTTTCTTGTTTGCTTGTTTGTTTTTAAAGCTAATCGAGGAAAAGAGCAGCACAGTGAGTAACCTGAAGAGTCCACATGCCATTTTCATCCAGTTTTAGTACATGACCAGATACTAGACATTTCAGACACACAGACATTCACTGTGTTTGCTAATAAATGTGATTTTAGCCAAAGGATGTGTATTAGGTTCTTCAGTTAATTAGATTTCCTCATGCTCAGCCTACTGAAGTGTCACTCATAGCCCTAGTCTTCAGTGCCCTCACAGACTTCTCTGGTGATTCAGAATGAAGCTAGGGAGTAGCAGTGATGTCTGAAATGGTTAAGGCACGTGATTCCACTGCTGATTTTTGAGATAAAGAATTTTAGCATTACTAGTAGCACACATCTGTTTCAAGGCTCCAGAAGAAAGACACAAGAAGAGAGTTCTATAATAAGCATTCACTGGTGCTGGTATCTTAGATCTACCTTTATTTTCAATAGCTGATTTTTACATTTATTTCCTTTTCTTAATATAAGCACTGCTTTACAAAGCTACAAGCCGGTTTCCTACAACGTTCTGTCACTTTGGACAATAGGGCTGCAATAATAATACTGCACCAACAGGAGAAACTTTGTGAAATTCAGGTACTGAGGGTCTGAGAGAGGAACAAATAGTAAAATGTACGGTTATGCAAGGGCTGACGCACTGAAGACACGAGCAGACTGAAGCAATGAGTGCAGGAGAGAGAAAATCCATCATTTCAGGTTCAGTAACTTACATGTCACATGCAGAACAGTGGTGGCAGCGGTCAGGTTTGATCAGCTGGCATCGGTCACAGTATCTGATTGCTGCATTCAAGTGGCAAGGGTCAAGTCGTTAGAACTCATTTAGTTTTACAAAGGTTTCCTCCCTTAACATGAACTGAATCTTAAAGAGCTTCCTGCCCTCCCCAGCCACACCTATTCTCACAGGCCTTCACGTACCTACTCTCAGGATACATACTTGATGTATCTCATATGATACATATGAGTTTTTGAAACACTTTCACCTATTACTACCATACTGAGTCCATTTCCATTTACTCTTTCACTCCCTAGTCTACCCATCCTTCATCTTCTGGCACTGATCCCCTATCACTTGCTTTCACCTCTGGACAGGATACTTCGGTACTACTTGGTGATGAGACACTGGAACAGGTTGCCCAGGGGGGCTGTGGATGCTCCATCCTTAGAGGTGCTCAGGGCCAGGTTGGATGGGGCCTTGATCAACCTGGTCTAGTGGGAGGTGTCCCTGCCATGGCAGGGGGGTTGGAACTAGATGATCTTTGAGGTCCCTCCCAACCCAAGCCATTCTATGATACTCAGGCATTCCATTGTGAAACTACATTCTTCCAGCAAGCCAACTTTCTGCACTGGCTTTTTCTATCCTCTTCAGCAAACAGTGATCTAGCAAACAGTTCAGTAAATCAGCTCTTCCTCATCTTTCCTGGATATTTTTAAACAAGCCTTCAGGCTCTTCTCAATGGAAATAAGACTCCAGCACAGGCAGTTTGAAAGGAGGAGGAAAGCCAACACCTACAGCTAAGCAGAACTGCTAAATGCTGGCAAGAGCTTCCCATATCACTCCAAGAACCTGATTGGGATTCCCTTAAAGGGAGGCTTATATTCAAAAAAGCCAGGTGTCCTTAGACTTTGTTTGGAATGTCACAGTAAACTTTGGTAATGGTTATTCTGAGTAGTTTGTTTCTGGAAAACTCTACAGGGTTGCTAGTTTCAAGAAATGGAAACATATATATGCATATAAAAGCTAGATTTTAAAAAAAATAACATACATATGCATAAGACAGCAGTTTCACAGATCATTCATGTATAAGTTGGAATAAAAATGCCTATCTGTATTAAAGGCAAATACAAAAATAGCCCATAATTAGTTTTGTACTGAATTACAGATGGGAATGAGACATTTATACATTTTAAACTCTAGCCTTAAGTACAATGTTTCTCTTCCTCCTGATCTGATACAGCTCAGAAAAAAGAAATTTAAAAAGGGAGATAAGTGATTAAAAAATTGAGTAAAAGTTTAATTGTCTCTATTTCTAGTGGCATTAACTATATTTCTTTGCTATGTTTATTTTTTATAGCCACAATTAGAGAAAACTGTTGTTATCTATCTACATGTTAGAAGAGTTTGTTTTCTTTTTTTATTTCAAATATTGGCTACATGTTGAGATCCCCAGATAAAAGACTCCAGTTTCTCTTGGGGGGAAAAAAACCTCAGCTCAAAACAGATAACAAAACAAGATCATGGCCTTTGCAATATGTGCTTAATAGATTGTTCAGTCAGTGACATCAAATGAATTTCACTGAATTAAACTAGCAGCTTCAGGAGCAGAGAATTATCTTTACATCTCACCTCTTGATGCTGTTGTTGTATAGATAGGCAAGTCTTTAGCAGCTCTTCGCAAGATCTCCTGCTGGGATTCTGGTCTCTCTTCTTTTTCATACTGTTCTTTATCAGCTTTTGACAAGCTGAACTAAGAGGGAAGGAGAAAATGGAATGAAGGGAAGAGATTACTTATTACTTTGTGCTCTAGTCAAGCTCCAAAGAAAAGGCCCTATGCATCTTAATACTTTGTCTTTGGACAACCTCCACCTACTGACCCATAAAACCCCACATAAATGAAGAAGAATGCTATAGAAATTACAGAAGATCCTCAAAACTCCATGATGGAACTGAACATATTTTAAAGAAAATAATCTTTATCTCTGTTCCGTTATCTATGGCATTTTCTCTTCGATGCAAAGGCGGCAGAGACTCAGGGGAATTTTAAGAAGGCATAACCTTTCCTTTAATTCCTGATAAGCAGAAATTAAACGATCTGTGAACAAGAGGAAGGTGCAACAGTCCTTTGCTGCTACAGGGCACTAAAGTTCTCTTATCCCACTTCCTCTATCTGACTTAGAGAGGGGCACAGCACAGAAAAGAAGAAAAAAAAAGTGTGTGTGTGTGGGCTTCATGGCTTCAGCACAGAAGTTGAAAATTTTACTGGAGCTTTGACTTGGTAGTAGTCGCCACTAGTCTCAAAATCCATGAGCTGTATTGAAAGCAACTTCAGTGAAGCCTGTACGGTTTGAGAGAGTTACAATTCTGAGTAAAGCATGAAGAGCATTCCTGTTGAAGCCTCACTGAGATGTAAAGCTTTACCAGAAGAACCTGGAGAGTTTTTACTCACTTAATACCAAACTAAGTCTTTCACAACTGAAATTATGAGCTTTACCATTGAGCCCCACAAAACCCAGTGTGCCTACAAGCCCCTGGGGAGTGGGAGCTGAAGTCTCTACTTCCTTTGGTATTTTTCTGTTCTGAAGCACTTTTAAACTCTGAGCTTCCTGCATGGACTATAAGAGCCCTTTTTATGAGCACACATAGACAAAGTATTCATGGTAATGAGTGGAAAAACACTGTGTGTACAGCTGAACAAAAATTCGCTTAATGTGGTTTAATATGACCATATTTTCCTACCAAGAACATGTATATGATTAGTTCACATGAATTTTCCTCTCATCCTGTACTTTTTTCTCTTTTGGATTACAGTCAGTTGGCAAGCAACAATGAAGACTCCACTTAGAGAAAGGAGGAAGCAGTAAGACATTGCCACAATTTCTCTGTTATTTTCTAACCTAGCATGCAAACAAGTTGCCTTCTATCTCACAGAACCTAGTTAAGCCTCCTGTGACACCATATTACCCCAGTTATTGAGCCTACCTGCCATTCAAGAGTGAAACATGAAACACACTCATGTTCATCCTTTAAATAACCAGAAATTAAGATTAATCTATGCAAAGGGTATAATTAAAGTTTAATGTTTCAGTCATCACCAAGAGTTTGACCTCATGGTTAAATCTTTATCTCTAAGATAGATATTTACTCAGATATGAAAACTGGAGATGCTCACATCAGTTTAAGACAGATATGAAGCATCACGCCAGCAAACAGTGGTGCAATATTCCTTCCTCCCTACTGCCCTTGTGAGTCTGCTAGGTGACCCAATGCCTGTCTTCACAGCCTGCAATCAAGCAGAGGTTGCATTAAACATGAAATACTCCTCCTAGATGACACTTCTATGACAAACCATTAATGCACATAAAAGGAACAATATCACAAGATTTAAAACTTTTAAAATTTGTCCAAGTAACAATAATATTAATCCAGAACAATATTGCTCCAAGTAACAATAATATTACTCAAAAAATCCCAGATAGGATTTTGGTTGTCTGAAGAGCTATATTCTTGTTCCCATTTCATAAATTAGTAGGGCCATGCGACTCCAGTCTCTTTGGACAATGGCAGGATATGTTCAAAGACATCAAAAGTTGCCTGTTGACACACAGCTAACAATTTCCAGTGAGGTTCCAGCAGTTCTTACTGAAAACAGAAAGAGTCCCTTTGTTTCCTTCCTCTTTCTGGATCTTGCATAATGTTGATTGTTCTTATGACAAATGTACAGGGATTACGCTAAAACAATAGCAGCTGCAGAATCTTTTCTTGGTTCAATAGTAAGATCACAGGATGCTATTTGTTTTGCAAGAATGGCTAATTTGAATGACTAAAAATATATACGTTTACACTCTCATACAATGGGGAGGTTTTGAAGTCAGGCTTTGTTTTTAAGTATAGTCAGCATAAATTACTCCCTGGTACATGAACAGAAGGACTTGCCCAGAGAGAGAAAAAGTCGTGGTGGGTTTTTCGTTTGATTGGGTTTTGTGGGCTTTTTGGTGTGGGCTTTTTTGTGGCAGGTTTGTGTTTTTTGCTTTTTTTTTTACCTCTTTTTTTTTCCTTTTTAAAGCTAGCTGTAGAAGAAAATTGTATTAAATCTGACCTACCCCCAAGCTCGATACAGGAAATATTCATCACATGCCATATGCCCAAACCATCCCTTTCACTCATTGAATATGAAAACCTTGCTACAACATTACTGTAACTACTGGATAAGTACTGGGAGAAGTCTTCTATTATCGAGGAATCCAAGTAGACAGCAAAAGTTACTAGGCATTAGCTTTATGAGCAGCTCTAGTTCATAGAGCTTTACAAAACCTGGAACAAAAACAAAACACAGTTCCAACCACATTTTAATTATCTGCTTACCTAGTGATGCTTACCTATCATTTTCCTGCAGAACCAAACCAACCACCCTGAAGAGAACTCCTTTTGAATTTTTAGGTACAATGATTCAGTACTACTGTTTTTGCTTAGCTAAACAGCAGAATAGTCTTTAGTTTTCTTCACTTTATATTCTGTAGCTTTCAGATACAGATCTCTAAGCCATAATTAAGCACTGCAGAGCAGTGTTTGCTTTTCCTTAGAAGCATGGTTTTAACTCCTCTCGAAAATGTTTAAGGTTGCCATTAGCACTGAAAGTCAGACTTGCAAAAATTAGAATATAAATTCAAACCCCACAGAGCAACCAAAGCCTCAAACAGTTCAGCCAATTTAAAAGCTTTATAAAACCAAGGAAAGGAAGAGAAATATTTTAAATTTGGTGCCAGTATTTAATCCTTACATACTCACATCTTAGAGAAAATATAAGTCAAGGTAATCCACCTCAGGCTTACTACAATTAATACTGTTCTTTTTCAAAACAAAACTTCTTAGAGTCATTGTGCATTCTTTCACCATTATATAAATCTTTATGTATTCACTTCTCAATTGTCCTTAAACCTTAACTCTTGACTTACTACCAAATGGTTCAGTCCTCCAGGTTTATGAGTATACATTACATTACTATTTCTTTTTTTTTTTTTTTTACCCGAAGGTCAAAACTGCCTAAAATGAAAATATAAAAGTGTTGCCATAGCATTTAATTTATTGATTTTAAGAATTCCAGTTTTCAAGCAAAGCACTGTACATGACTGTCAAACTTGTGATGAATTAAACGCGTGTTTTGTATAAGGAAATGTCATTACACAAAGTATATAGCATTTTAAGAGTAACTTGATAATTTTCATTCATGATACACTGTCATGCTGTTCTATTTTAGCTAATGAGAAGGGAAAGGTGAATCATGCAGTACTGCTAACAAGTTTTATCACTGAAAACAGTTCAGCTATTTATAAACAAGGCACTGACATTTTTCTAATGTTATATTTACCTCATTAGAGGGGGATGCAGGAGATGTGAAAATTGTCTTCCAATAGGACCATACAAACATGAAAAATGACAGATGAAAAACCACAAGGTAGACAACTGCAATAAAATACAAATAAGAGTTCAGTGAATACAGCTGAAAAGAACAAGAAATAAAATCCCTGATGTTTGATGAGAGCTAAATCTCTATGCTATGAATCACCTAATAAAATTAAATTTTATTAAACCCTTTTCCCTGGGTAGCCTTAGCACTCTAGGAGAGCTAACTTAAAAAAAAATAAAAATCACCAAATGTAATGGCTGCTATTCCTCATGGAAATAATATGCTTTTATGTATGATTCCAAAAGAGACTTTCAAAGACAAAAATAACCCAAACCAACAACCCACAACAAAACCAGAACTGAACACAGCTTCACCTATGGCATGTGACTAACCTTTCTGGATAGAGAAGATGCTACAATTCCCATTCTAGATTATAACAAAGATTTTGATAACTGACCTACAGAATTCAATTTAATTTCTTCTTCTAACAAAAACATCACAGTATTGTACCATTGTAGAAGGTATCAATGACAGTAAAAACTCCAAACCAAGGGGTGCAGAGAGGAGTGCACTCCAAGAGAAGTGCTAGCTGTGAGTTAAAAACTGCCTGATTATCTTTTTTCAAATCATCAGAGGTTGGAAGAGTGCTGCTTTTATAGTCACAGTAGCAACAAAAGTAGGTGGTTTTAGTAGGGAGCTCGATCAACTTAAGAATGAGTCTGTGTCACATGGTTGCTTTAAAGACCAGAGATCCAGACCTTGTGACCCAGGAAGCTTCTTCCAATCTTTTTTCCTCTAATAGTTTCATTTACCACTTGTCAAGACAAAACAGATCAGTGGTGAGAGAACAGCAAGCCTTACGAAAATAAGTCATACTAAATATTTACACTATCTTCACTTATATTATCTTCAGTTGCAGGAAGAAGGAAACTTGACCTACTTTCTGGTATGCATAAAGCAAGCTCTTTAAGAAGGCGTAGGACATACTTCATGGATGGCAGAACAGGCTCGAAACTTGGGAACTTCCAACAGCTCAGAAAACACTTGTGTAGTCACAGAAGATGTGGTCTTAATTTATCGTCTTTCAGGGTTTTCATTGCTTGTTGCAGTAAAAAACTCAAACTGTATTTAAGCTTCCTTCAGAGAATTATGCTTTTTACCTTTGCCTCTGTCTCCTACAACCTTACAGACAGATTTGGCAAGTTTTCAGCTGAGAGGCTGACTAAAAATGCAAGCAGCAAAACCTTTTTCTAAAGCTATCCTGAAATTGTCATCCTGATAGGAAAGAACTAGTGTACCACTGTACGAGGCACTGCGTAATTACAAATTGTCTTTTATTAAAAACATACTATACACATTGAAACATAATGCAGTTAAGCAATTAAAGCATGAGAAAACAGTTTGGGAAAGAGGAAAAACAGACACAAAATTGGAGTGGGATCAGCTGCACAGATCAGAGCTCTAGGGGAGAAGAGAGTGAGAGGAACTGAATAGAAGGAAAAAGGAAGTGAGATAAGGGAAGGGCAGGGCACAGCAAAACTAGCTTACACAGTAAATAATTGTATTCTGTCCATAAAAATCACCCCCAGAATTCAGATTCTTTTAAGGATTATTTTTAGTGCACACACAATACTTCAGACAGCAGAACCTCAAAGTCCTGTCATAGGCTGTAAATGCCCCAACATCACTCAGAATAACAGGCTGTCTGCAGCAAGGGTGAAGAGCAGAGCCAGTGCTACCAGTGTTTACTGGAAAGAGGCAGCTGTTAAAGTGCTCTGCACGCCTGCAATAACTGAGATCTTGCAATCTGTCACCATCACTAAAAGCCAAGGGCCTGTCCTCAGTAACCAAACTGGGGCAGCTCAAGGAAGGGCAAGACTTTCACAGCTGTTCCGGTGATGGGCACCACCCAGTCTAGAGGAGAAAGAACCTGCAATCCACAGCCCACACTGGCTGGGCACTGAACAAATTGTTGCTTCTTTCCTCACTCCTGTGCCCCTGTTCCTACTGCGATTACATGTATCTGTCCTGCCAGGGTTCCCCAGGAAATGAGAGGGAGGGAAGACACCTTTTTTGACAGCTTTACTTTAGCAGTCCATCTACCCACATCTGGGGTAGCAGTAGCTCCTCTGCAGACTACTCCCTGAAGCATCTTGCATCAGCTTCCAGCACAAATATAAACCAGTCTCATTCCTATTCAGCTCATTTTCTTATAATTATAAGCTAGATGGAGAACATGTCAAAAACCTCAAACCCCAATATCTGCCAGTTTAGCCATACTCAGAATCATGAGGAAGTCCTGGCTAAGGGAACCCAGGATTCCTGGTGCCATGCTGTGACCAAGTGAAGTCACTCCTCTTTGAAGGCAATGACGCATATTAGACCATAATTTATGCCCTCAGGAGGACAATGTCTTAAGACATGCTCTTAGAATACTCCTAAAATATGCTAAGCCCTCCTAAGATCTGCCCTTAATATCCTTTTCTAAATAATTTTTAACACCATTTCTAAGACAGAGTCAGATTACAGAGAGTTAATAACATATAACAGAAGTACATTATATTGTAGAAAGATTCAGAGTTGACTTTATTCCCCTATCCAAATGGATATAAATATAAAGAATATGAAATTACAAAGAAACAATTAGCCTTAATGAGGTGAAGAAATCACTACTAATTTAATCAGAAGTTGTAATTAAGTACTGGAGTAAAAGGATTTGAACACAGTACACTGAAATATAGAGCAAAATATATTTGCTAAGATGCATATTATTGATTTATACAGCCAAGTTACTGATACTTTGGCCTTTTGACTCTTATGATGCTATTTCTTGGCTATTGTGAGTTAGTTTACAAGAACTTTACAAAATTTATGATAGCTTTCATTTCAAATGAGAAAAGACTTCCCATCTCATTTGAAGATCAACCTGCACGGTAAAGAAATTGATGCATAGAGGATGCCTATGACATGCTTTAGAACTGAAGGTGCAAGAAGCATGCAGGTGACGGCTATTAAAAGCCTAACAGCCAGGTTCCAACAACCCTGTCAGACTCATTAATTAATCAAGCAGTTTTCATCTTTGGTAGGTTTAAGAGCACCTGCTTCAATCAGACAGGCACCGCATTTGTATTAAAGCCAGAGATCTGACTTTGCAGCACCAACATCATTGCTCTGCCACGTTTCCTTAACTGAGACATGGATTTTGCCTTTCTGGAAGAATCTAGCATATACAGGTCAAGAGTAAAGCACAGCAGCAATCTGCAGAATTTGGTGAAGTCTGGGTGAAGCATGGCTGTGCGATGTGATGTAAAAATCCAGGGTAAAACACAGCTCCCATCTTGAATAGCTTATAGTTTATTTTGGAGATTTTACCGCTATTTCACCTCTTCATTAGAAGATGAAAAAGGACAGATTTCAAGGTTCCTTCCTTTTATAGTGTTTTCCTGGATGTTCCCCACCAGGAAGAAAACTGTTAGATTAGCTTCAAATTCTATGCTCTTTTGCAGAAACATTTAAGAGAGGAGAGTCTCTTGTCAGTGGTCTCACACTCTAAAGACAGCCCTTTGTGAAGAGTCAACATTCAAATCCATGCTTAATCTACCACTCATGTCCCCTCCATAAGATGAAATGAACTCCCAAACAAATATCCCATCAATAACTTGTATTTCTACAGAAAAAAAAAAACAAACCCCGAAAGTTTTATTTAAAAATCCTATATTTTGAACTTCTGGAATTGAATCATCCTTTAGAATAGTTTTTCTTCACAATTAAAAGAAATGGCAGAGCAAGAATACAGGAATGTTTTTGGTCAGTTTTTATCTCCTAAAGTACTACCCACTGTGGCATGTACTTGCCCAAGTCAATACGAAAACTTGAGTAAAGTTTATCAAAACAAGGCCTTAACCACTTGACCTGGAAATTTAAAATTATAATGTGCAGCCCCCTTTGAAAAGATTGGGTTTTGCACGGTTCTAACCAGTCCTAAAGAATGGAGTTATGAGGACTCTGGTAAGCTGTTTGGAAAAAGAGCAAGAAGTAGAACAACAATTTTTTCTCTTTCAGAAGTCTTTCAGGTCACAGGGTGCATTCAGGAATAAACAGAAAACGAACTTGTGAATCTGCTGCAGTTCCTTCTCCCCTTTTTTTCCATTCTTAGAGAGTACCCATGTAAAAATATCTGCAAACCTAAATCATAGTTGCGTTACTCACAGGTCTTGTTATCATCCCAAGCTTGTGGCTCTGGAAACTAACCAGACTCAATCTCACAATATTTACCTTGTTTCTTAGCACTAATCTACTCATTACACAGAGCATATGCATAAAGGAGTACATTTAAATTCTATGTCTCTTAAGACTTGCATGCAACAAAACTATTCACATCCTAAAAAATAAAAAAAGTAAATATTACCTTTTTCTGCAGTTGAAGAAATGGTAACTGGAAGAGAAAAAAAAAAAAGATATATGGTAAGTAAATTCATGTTGAATCAAATGTTTGGCTAGAAGTCAGATACAGGAGACAGCTGACTTGTTCCTAGCCATACTTCAGGGGTTAATAGAGCCTCTCTATCCTACTCTGGGATAGAACAGGAGTTAGTATTCCTCATGGCAGCTGGCAGCCCCTGAGGCTTGGTGAGTCAGTGGAAGAGCTGAAGAGATCCAGTTCTCTGCGCTAACCAAGCAAGAACACTCCTTTTCCCAGACATTAATTAGATAATAATTTATGCATATTCCCCTCCAGATACACACCTAGCAAAGTTTTCTGAGTCAACAACTAGGCCAACAGATGCACCACTGGAAAGCAGAAAATGAAATAAAAGAAATTCTTACAGAAGTCCCTGTGAGACCGTTACATGTAACCTACTTCCCTCTCAGTTTTTTCCTACCACTTCTCTCTTCCCATCACATGCTATTTTTGACTTTTTCCCCGACTGAATTCTTGAGGCATACTTAAAACCTCTTCATTTCTTTCTCTCCTACATACTCATCTCCTTTTATCCCAACAGCAAATTCTATTGTCCAAACCTACCCTGTATACTTCCTCACTAATAGTACATCCTCCAGCCCTCAGGCTTCTCCAAAACCTTCACACCTCATTCATCAGTTCAGGTAAGATGCTGAACAGAGAACTGCTGTACTTATGGGCTTGCTTTGTTCCTACCACTCCCCTTGCGGGATCTCCTGAAATTCTATGAGGAGAGGATCTTTTCCCAACTCTTCATCTTATACAGAAAATTTAAGCTCCTGGTCATCAAGCATGAGCAAAAGGTTAATGGAGCACACCCTGCCTGCTGCAGTTCACCTCACTCCGCGTTGTCTCCTCTCAGCTCTGATAGCCCTACAGCCACTAGACAGCACCATTCAAAAAGGCTTTTTTCTGGTGAGTCTTAAATCCGCAGGGCTTCAGTAGGCACTGCAGGCTTCCTTCTGAAGGGCTACTTTGGTGACAGAGGGGGCATGTGACATGATTCCATGTGTCTCACTTAATTGCAGATGTTATAGTAAAAGGATCCGTGACTATATTATGCAACCATACCTCTTTTTATAGCCAAGAGACATAATGAGGTGCTATCTCAATGCACAGATGACCCCTTATGGTTCAGAGAAGTGGTTTGGTAGCTTTGGGGTTGTGGGTTGGTTGGTTGGTTTGTTTTTTAACTTCTCCCCCTTCATTAAAATACCCACTTGGCATCCTCAGTCTATCTGTCCATGAAAGCCTCTGTAAAGTTAATGGAAAAGGTTCTGGTCCCTTCCACCTACAGAAGGTAGAAACTACCATTTAGACTAGAACAAGATTGGCTTTAAACTCAAGGCAGGCACTCCTGAAGAATAGCTTAATTTCACTTTAGTTATGCATACTAGCACATCCTCCTCCTGTGTTTGCCTGAAAAAAGGACACAATCCACACAGAAAAACAGACCTGAAGCAAATGATTACCTGCAAAATATGCATGTAAATGTAAGAACAGGTCCGGTTGTGCCATGATAGCCTCAGTACTACTCTATTGCATGCTATAGAAGTCATGTTATTTTTTTAAGGCAAATCCTACGAGTGTTTTTGCTTGAAATTTTACTAATGCATTGTTTCTCCAGTTAAGCAATACAAGAAGATAGAAATCATTAAAAAGATGAAAATTAAAACAAGCTTGGTGAGTAGCACTGTTTGCTTAACTTAAAAAGAATAAAAATACTAAAAGTACTTTAGATTAAGCTTTGTCTTTGGCTCCTCATATATCTTAAGCAAACATCTTTGCACACAGCTGGACAAACATGTATTTCCCTAGACAAGAAATATAACAAAGTTCTTAATTATCCTCTAATGGGATGGGAGAACTTAGCTATCTATAAAACTACGGGAATTTTTTTGTAAAAAAATAACCTGCAGCCTCATTTCTGCTGCCAGCATGCAACAAAATTGTGAGCCAAATTTAATGTTCGAAGATTCAAAATAATGAACAGTCTTCACATGCAGAAGAGTTTTCAGATTACATCACCTGTGAGACTTCATCAAAAAGATCCCTAAATAAATCTCATAAAAATTGATTACAGCTCCACAGCACCAGGAAGATAATTTTCCCTTCCGTGCCTAGGTCCCTTAGGTCAGAATGCAGTTATTAGACTGTGCAGAACAATTTTAGTTTGGTAGACCCCTGCAGTTTGAGGTAAAAGCCAGCACTGAAACACCTGTGATTTTCACCCTGTCCTATCATCTTCAAAAAAAAAAAAAAAAGCCTCAGAAGTTCATGCAAGTGAAGTGTTCCTGTTTCTACCCCTTTCGCTGTTATTGTCAGATTACATGAACAACAATCCTGCTTGTCCAAATTCACTCAGCAAATGGCAAATCAACAGCTTTACAGGATCTTTATACTATGAAGTGAAGCCTTCCTTTAAATAAGGGTCTGTTTTATATGAAGATTAAATATTAACTTAAGTATTTGCCTGGTTGACAATGTAACAAGCAGCTTTATACCATCAAGAAATCAATTCCAGCTTTTGAACTCTGGTTCAGGAAAAAAAGCAAAGACAGAACAAGACATTACCACTGTGACCCACCATTGATGGTCTGTAGTTTCAGTTACAGGCTCTCTATTACTTTTCTCCTCTACTGCTTCTAACCTACTTAGAGACTGCATCAGCTTCCACCAGATTACTATAATTTTCACTTTAGTA